>DWIE01000102.1:0-23147 GCA_018248235.1 Choaspes benjaminii
GTATCAACAGGAACAAAAAAAAACAAAGTAATGTTCAATTTGTGTTTATTTGATGAAAATTATAATTCATAAACTTTACATTAAAATTATTTACACAGATAAATTTTTAAATTAATGTGCGATGCGTAAGTAATCATTTCATTTTGACTTTTATTTACAACGAATTGGCTGGCGTAATTAAAAGTGTAATTACTTTGATATCTATAACATGATAGAAAAACATGAGCCGATATTATAGTAAATTAAAGTTTTGGTACATATTGAATCAATTTTAATGTATTTATTTCGTAAGGACAGTAAATTTTTTTATAAAGTAAAATAAAACTAAATCCAGTATCAAGTTCGCATTTTTATTTTAACAGCATCGACGATGGTGTAATACCACATATGGTATGTCAATCGTAATATGTGATTTTAAGTTAACATAATTATTAAGTTTGAGCTTTCGAGTTTGACGATATAATGGTCAATATTGTTCTCATTTGAACTCATTTCCCGGTGACGCGGATACCAATTTGCATAATCATCTACGAGCATTTTAACTTGTAGAACGGTTTCTTTATTATAGATCCATTTTGTTAATATCAATATGTAGAAGAAATGTATCTTCTTTGACGGAGTTTAGAACACACGTATTTACCTACCTAAATATAAAGCTTAATGTTTCGTACGATGGGTATGTCAGGTTCCATATGAAACATTATAACTATAATGAATAAGCAAAATGTTGGACGTTAACGTGAAACAAAAGGATCGCTCTTATTTTATAATACTGAAATTTTAAAGGCGTGTGCTTTTAAACAATCCAGGTGGACAGCTTACACCACACATTTAAATATATTATAAAACACATTTGTTTACTTCTTAATTATAAATACAGTAAGCAGTACAAAGTATTGTAAGTAATGTATAGATACCTAAATTTTTATTAAGTACTTCATATAAGCCGATATAGACCGGTTACATAAGCCTACATCATTTAAATTGGATAACATTCGTTTTTGCATTTTAAATCTAGTGAAAGACCTCGCATATAGTAGTTCTAAAAACCGACACTGACGCCAGTGCGTATAGTTTACACAGCTTAGCAATTATCTTCGCAAATTGATCTATATCTTACCGAAAGCATTCTACTACTACTATCAAAATATTATTTCGAAATCGACACTTCATCTTTTTTCTGTCACAATGTATATGGAATACTCAAATTTTCTAACGAGTGTTTGAAAACGTTCGTACAGCAGGTATGTAAGTTTAGGTAAATAATTATGGTTTGTTATCGGCTTATTATAAAAATTATAATTATATCCATAACCGCACGTTTCCTGCAGTATATTATTTAAACATTTAAATTGTAAGTTTTTTTTATAGAGATTCGTATAGCATTCTGCAAAGTAATTCTCGACTCTACGAATAAGTACCTAGTTGGTAGTTAATATCTACTCATAATCATTAACCTACTTGTAAGATGCATACCATCCAAGTACGCTAATAGGGTTTTGTGACTTGTTTTGTGGGAATTATATTACTTCAGAGCTTTGGATAAAAAAGTGATTGAAATATTTTCTGGCTAGTTAGCAAAGGTTGTTTTGTAATCCTCGAATGTTATTTATCTATACCTTTGATGTTGGTTTATTTCAGCCGAAGTATCGTATAAAATTTATAAAAGGCACAACTGTGGACAATTTCTATAATTGTATAAAGTTAAGTACGTACGTACTATAATTGTAATTTTTGCCATTCAACGAAAAGACATGAATTGAAAATAAAAATAATATTTCTTAGTTAACCGCAAACAAAGTTTATTCGTAAATGAATGATGTTTATTACGAAAATGAATCTCTACTTATTAAAAATAATTATGTGTACATACTTCTCATATTTAAACAAGTCTGGTCTAGTTAAAATCGAAAATTATACGGGAAAATGAAACCGAAGTTTATTCAATATATTACATAAACATTACCTATTACTAAAGTTATGGCGCAGGTTTTGTATTTGTACATCTTAAGGTATTTAAATATTAAAATTATTTTTATCTCACTAATGTCTTTTCGTGCATCTTATTATGTTGCTAAAATCTACTTATTACGCATTTCTATCACCGCTCTTCATACAAGAACGGCAAACATTTCTGCAATGTGTGAAGTTGAAGCGATTGCTTTTCACTCAATTTACGTTACAAGAAACACACCAAGAATACATTTTAAATATTAACTACGATCCGTTTCGGAAACAGTTTAAAAATAGAATAACATAGGCAATAACTTTGTATTAAAAACTTATAAATATTTAACAAAATAGGTTGTCTAAATTATTTGGAATTATGGTAGCGTAGATATTTATGAATTGGAGCTTCGATTTAAATACGTCTATACCACAATATGCCTTGCGATTGCAGACTCTGTATCCCAAGAGACGTTTAAAAATCTAAAACTAATAATAATTATTTTTATTTTGCGTATTAATTCATTTCCTTATTTGTATAATTAATGTGTGTTGCATTGCTTCTTTGCCTTTTATAGATAATAAACCTAAGGGTAAAAGTGTAAGTACTACTTTAATTAAAATCATAAAGTAATTACGATTTACGAACTTACTAAACATATAACATGTTATAACACTTATTTTTCACCAATGAAAATATTAAGACAGACTACAGAATTTAAAAAAAAAGTATATCTAACACTGTTATTGTAAATTTGAGGTTTAATCGTAATAATACATTTATTTAAATTACCTTGCTACAAATTTTCAGTGAGATCTTAAATCGTTGTGTTTGTACAGGTAATTGTAATATTTCGGTACCTATTTATGTGTTTATATTACTTCAAATACAACAAACTATAACTTATAACAATTTGTAGTGTTAGCACATATTAATGTGATATAGTTTAATTATTGCAACATGTAGTGGTCCTTTTAAGTCAATTAACATATTACTGTAACAAAGTTCCCGTATTATTTATTACGCCACGGTCGTGATTGGTATGGGTGAAAGATTTTTATGTGTTGCATATAGGAATTCTTTTAAGACCGATTTGAATGTATTTGATAGCAATGCTCATATTTTTTTTTATTCAGATATATTGCCGATTTATATATTTTTCAGTCATATTATATACATACATTGAAATACTAATGTGAAGTGTGTGTGATTAAAATGTTATTACTGTAAAAAAATTGCCCACATTATATTTTTTTTACACACATGTCAACATTTATACACTCCATAAGAGTTTGGCAAATCATCGTATATAATTTCCATTGTACATTTTACTTATAGCTTTCTATTAACTTGATAATTTAACATTAAAATCAAACAGAATCCATAAGATATTATAATATTACAAAACATAATGTAATTTTAAATATATACAACCAATGGATGATATAATTTAATTATGACATCTCACAGTAGTTCTTGCAACAGATGAAACAGCATAAAAACGAAGTAACTATAAAAAAAAAGCTTTATTAAAAGGGGATATTAAAGGTTTGTTGAGGTAAAGAGCTCTACATGTAAGTACTCAATTATATAATTCTCAAGAAATTTCGAAAAACAAATCTATGCTTGTCAAATATTAAATTGATACATATTTAAATATTTTTTGGATTCTTAATTCACGGCAAACGTTAAAATAATGAGGTTATGAGATTGCAAGAAAGTAATGCGCAATAGAAAACACTTGATACATATAATAAGTGAAAATTGGAATATAATAGAAGGTACCCACAAATTTAAATATATTAATAACTTTAGGTGTAAAGGATATATAGAAGCTTTATTTTTATATAAATATTAAGTAACTCTATAACAAAGTTATAATTATAATTATTATAAAGCGAATGATATGTTATTTTACTTATATTTTAGGTACACTAAAACATCACGATGAGAATTAAATTAGTATCACTTTTATACATATACAATAATGTAGTAATTTTTAAATACGGGAATGGTCACAAATATACACGAAATTTTAACAAACGATAGATTTTATTTATATGATAAATTATATTATTTATTTATATATATTTTAATGAGATTGTAAGTATCCATGCGAAACGTACCTGTTCATAATCTCATTAGAGCTACATTTACTTAAATCAAGGTACCACATGTAAGATATATTATTTCTTGCAATGCCTATTTTACCTTTGGTTTTTAATATAATCTCCTCTAAAGGATACCATTTTCATTGTAGACCATGCACTCATTCACTTTAGAAAATTTATTCGTCGTTCCATTTGTGTGGCTCGCGTTATATATTATAATAATTTACAAAAATTGAGCCGTATTATTTATGGAGTTAATTTAAAGTTTACTAACTATTAAATGTCGGGCTGCAAATTAAAAGAAAAGCAATGCCTTGTAAAGTTACAATAACGAGTAGGTAGATCGAATTATGTCAGCTGATAATATATTTATAATTACATTATCATATAGTTATTGATCATAACACTCGGGAAAGGATAGAGTAAGTTCCTTATAAATGTACCACTATGTCGTTTGGTCTGAATAAAATCGCATGATCGATACTGATATTAAAAAAATAGTGCGATTTTTTTATGTAATGCTGGTAAGATGCTACTGCAACCCATATCTGTAATCACAGATGCGGTGCTACTCTTGAGGACATAGATTGAACGCCTCGTGTTCTTCATGTGCTGGCTATCACAGCCTTACACCGAAACACTAGTAGTTAGAACATTAGTGGTTCACGGAACAAATACGTGTGGTACTAATCCAGTCGTACGTGACAGTTCTACCACCTGTTACGTGTGTTTATTGTACATATTTGAAAAATTCTTTCACTCTATGACAGGTACAACATGCGACGGACATAGTCAGGGCGGGCCACGAGATTGATAATAATAAAAACAGTAATCATATACAAATATAGTAATAGTATAAATATAATAAGTAAGTAAGCAATAATATTATATATTGACATAGTGTTCTGTGCTTCCAGCTGTGTCCGCGCTCGCGGTTTCTGCTTTCCTCTGTATCCTAACTAGATTCTGAATCTAAATGGCCAGTATTGGTCGGAACTATAACAATGTGATGGGCGCTTATTGATTTTCAAAAATTGTCAGTCCATGTTATGTCTAATACTAAAATTGACATAGTTTGTGAATA
Source organism: Choaspes benjaminii (assembly GCA_018248235.1). NCBI lineage: Eukaryota > Metazoa > Arthropoda > Insecta > Lepidoptera > Hesperiidae > Choaspes > Choaspes benjaminii. Next base: position 5,144 of record DWIE01000102.1, read on the forward strand.
TTACGGAAATGTTTATTTCATAAAAAGACAAATACAATATTTTGGTAGTAGTATTCGGTAGTAGTTGGCCTTAGAATCTGTTTCGACAGAAGGTACTTCACAGAGAGTAGAGATAATTACATAGATTTAGGTGTGAGGTTGCACTATAGCGGTGGCTCAGCGTAAGTTAAACTGCAAAAGTTACTACGTACGTATGAAAACTCGTCATATGTTTATGTGAAAATCTTTCAATACTAAACACAATCAGTTTAAGCCAATTATTTAAGTTCCAACTTTTCTTACTTTTGGTCGTTTTGTCAATGGCACATTAATTGAAACTCACGGCAAAAGCCGTTGGAACTTACTCTATACTTTTGTAAAGTTAAAATAAAATTATTATATATTGTATGTAATTACCTTGGAATCTTTGATTTAGTAACCTTTTATTATTTTTAAATATCAATGTCACAATAACATCTCAAATCATATCAAATTGTTTGTGGATTAGAAAAGTTGTTAGAAAGCCTATATTAATATGTTGAAATATAATCAATATTTCATAGGAAAATATCATTCTTATTGATTCAAGATAGAAAGTATTATATATTCTTCGAAAGTACTTTTTCAACGATTTTAAGAATTTTATTATGATTTCATAAGAGATGTCTTTTTTATGGATTTTAAAAAATATGGGCGCATAAACTAACGTTACGACAGCACCATTATTAGTTATAACTATTATCTGTTTACAAACCTGGTACTGTTATAAATAATTGCGGAAGGTCTGACATTAAATAAACTAATATAATATAACAAGACCATGAATATCCGCAATCCGTTCATGTAATTGTTAATATATACAAGCGCAGTATTAAAAACTACAATTTAACATTCACATAGATTTATTTGCCTCTTCCCATAGGCATAAAACGTGACTAAGCTGTCTTAAATCTCTTGAAGCTTTAAACTGACTACATTCGACTCGAATTCGAGAAGCATTGTGCTTACAATAAGTATTAAAGAGAAACACTTAGTAACTTGCAACTGCAACAAATAACACTAGTTACAGTCTCCACGGGAGCACAAATTTTAAAATGAAACAATCCGATTAGAATATTTGGTTTAGAAAGACACTTAGTCAAGGTCACCGTGAATGAGTGATAGCATTATAATACAATATATATATTATAATATTTATACAATTTTATGCTACAAGCACAGCCAAAATATGTGTTTCTTAACAGGTAACGTTCATATCGATTATGATACTGTGGAAATAAAATCTTTAAGAAAGTTGACTCTTTTGGTCCGTTTATAACAAGCAATAGGTAATGTCTATGAGACCGAGTCATAATATAATATAATATTTAAATAACAATAACCATAAAATAACTAATACGAAGTAATGTCCTACATAACAATTTGAAATTAATTTCATAAAATATACTTAATTTTCAAATATACTTTTACGTGAGTAACTATTTACATTTATGTAGGTAGGTACCTACGTCACTCGGAGAACAATAATTATTTTGTACAAAGGACAACTCCAAATTATTGTGAAGTCCTCATGTTAATTGAAAACAAAACATGATTCATGCAATTGGTTATAATTATTTGTTTAATTGTCATTATCACTTGTTTTGGCACAACGTCGGTGTCATAAATCTGTTCTGCTAATGATATATTATGTTTTGCACTAACATTTTTAAATTTTCTAAAAAAATGTATTTTATTCAATCATCATAAATAATCTCTCGGTATGTAAATATGTATTTTTATTTAACATAAGTACCTATTTGTTCCATGTTATTTATTTCATCTCTAAAATGAAATGTTACAATTGTACTAATATTTTTTTAATGTATTATATAATCGGCACTTGGCCCATTATTATTTAAGCAGTGGTCAATTAAGCGACTAAAAGTAGATATGCATAATTATATCCTCAAAATACTCACGCAGCGATTTTTGAATGGTCGGATGAGAAACAAAAATGAGTTTCTAATGATATACTCCACTTATAGTTTCCCCACTCCACGTACAAACATTATTGTTCAAGAAATCAAAAAATCAATTAAAATCAAATAAATTAAAAGGGGCTGTTGATGCAGTTCATTCAACTCCAATGGATTCGATCCCATATTTGTTCATTTCCAAATTGTAATGGTACAGTCGTACAATTAATGCCCGACAGTAAAATATCATACGAGTAATTAAAAATTCTGACAGTGTTGCTTTAACAATATACTTACATCTTTTATTGTCATCGTGACATTGCTGAAACATAAATATCCAGCTGAACAACTATATATGATAATAATAAATATTTAAATTATAATGGTAACATTAGTACAAGATACCGTATCCCTCGGATTTATATTTTTGTACTTACTTTGCATTAAATGATTAACAATATTTTCAAAATTATAACACTTAATATATTCATATGTTTTGAGTCGTAGTAGGTACATGAGTGTTCTATGCCTATTTACATGTCTACGAAGCTGATATAACATTAAACAACCGAAAACTGCAAATTAATCACTTACTGTTTGCTTAGTAACATTTCTAAATTATTTAAAATTATTATTTCTAACTGCAGTAAATATTGATGCACACTGACTACACGCTTAATATTTGTGCCGACTGTGTTAAGACTAAAATGTTTTAACTTGAAGAAATAAAAGTGTACCTAATTAGTAGTAAGTAATATGGAGTCCAGTGGGCATAGTTCTGGAAACCGAATACAATGCGATCATAATATTAGATATATCTCAGACTTTACACATAAATAATAACAACTTGAGCTTAATATATTATGTTTACCTTATATCATAAGTTGTAATTTGAACGTTTGAACTTTAATAACATAACATACAACATAATGCACCAGTTGCCTAAAGCAATTTTAAATTTTAATAATATCACAACATACATAAGTGTAAATGAATAGTCTACAGCTATAGTGACTTGTCTACTACATAATTATATAAAAGTCATAATCTTTGCTATCTTACTAATATATTCATTAATTAACTTAAGTTTAAAAAATACAAATGGACTGTCTTTAGGTTTGAAATAGATTCTTATATTACAAGGACGATGAAAACACTCAATGAAAACCATCGTTGAAACCGTTTACACACCACTAATTCGCATGATGCCGAATCATTCGTGTAGAACATCTTCATACCATTAAGTTATTGATCCCACTTTATCCTATCATAAGATTTGATTTCGTTTGAGATTACGACATCGCCTTTTAATATTTAGTCGAAACTATTTCAAAACCACTATAAAATTAGCACACAAATCGTTCTATTATCAAATTTGATAATACCTCGAAGCTGCAGTGAGTCTCTTGCATTTTAATTTCCCTAATATCTATTTTGACTTAAATAGAGTTCTATGAGTACGATCACAATTTCTTAATTTATATCATCAAAAATATCTCGTAAGATATCGTGAATAGCTTGGCCTTATACATAGCTGTGACGAAATAAGAGGTATAAAATATAAAGATACTATCATTGTCCATGTACACGAAGCTTTCGTAAGCTACATAGTTTGAATAGTAGAGGCAGCATTAAGAGAAGGCCTTGTAGTGGATGAAGAAGAAGATTAGAAAAACAGCGTAGGCAGTGGGGAAGGTGATGCGGGCGATGACGTCTATGGTCTTCGCTACGCGGATCGGGTGCGGCGGCTCCTTTTTACGAACCTGGACGAAACATGGCTGAAAGAAATTATTTTGCAAATAAATGATGATGGCGAACCAAAAATACATCTCTACCGTGACTAAATAAAGAGTTTTATTTACTATGTTAGGCGCTAGAGTAAATGTAGGTACGTAGGAAAGAAAATTGTTAATGTTGCAGTTATGTGATTTCTTTACGGTTTTCCTATCTTACTTTATTCAGGCAGTGTATATGAAACTCGATCTGCGTGTTGGTGTTTAAAAAGCTGCTCAATGAATATTGAACATGACAATGAATACAAAGTTATGTACATTAAACATGTGAGCTTGTAATCATACACCATACTATGGAACTGTGTAGTACAACAATAAAAAGCTAATAAAATCAAATTGTGTTAAATTGTTCATGTGTTGAAATAAAATGTAATTTTAATAAATATTTCAGTTTTAATACTGAAATTAAGTTTATTTACCTCAGACACACCGCCATTGTTGGCAGTATGCGTGCACGAGCCCGGAGCGCCCGTGCACGCCGCACACGTCACGAGGTCCGCTGCGCCCGTTGATTCTCGTTTTTTATCTCCCTGTAGTTATCAAGTACACAAAGAAAACTTATTAGAACATCAATAAATAACTGACTGACTATGAATGTTTATACAGGGCGTAAGGATACATTACATCTGAAACTAACCTATGCAATGCAATGCTACGCAAGGCATGTGATTAGGATCTCGTGACTTATTGAATTGTAATAATGGACAAGTAAAACAAATAAAAAGTTAATAAAAGTAAATCGATAGACTACTTACAGGCTGTTGCAATCCGAAGATGCATTAAAATAAAAAGAATGCGTTAGTTTCGTGATATCATATCTGACATGAGAGGGTGGTTGCGGATGGTTGGTTCGAGCGTTCAGTGATATCACTTACGGCTCCACTCGCTTCCGGCTGAGGCGTTTCTGATTTAGCCCAATGGAGGAATGCCATCGCCTCCTAAATAATGAACAATTGTTTATTGTAGCCGAAGCAGACATGTTTCAACGAGGCCGGCGGAAGCTGCATACTGTTAGGAACATGATTACTAACCAAGCGTTATTGCATACTTCCATGATGATGAATCCAAATTTTAACTTCCTGACGAAGCTCTTCGTCTGAATAAAACCGTATATATACTAATAACACTAGGTTAAAATTTATGACTTAACCAACTATCTTGAAAGTCGTCTTTATCGATTCAGATACGTTTCCTCAAGTAATAACGCTTTATTAGACCAGAATTTAAAACAAAATCTATATTAATGTTTTATATATGTCGTAATATATGTGAAAATAATAAAATTTAATTAATTTGAGCTATTGTGTGTTTCTGTATTCAGTTCTTAAGTAATTTTTACCTACACTTTTATGAAACATAGTAAGGTTGAGCATCTATATCATTATTAATCAAATAATGTTGAATATTATGGTATATCTTTTAAATCAAAATTATCAATTATGCTCACATTGCAATTAAGGGTTCAGCATAATATAATAAATTACTCTATTTACGCTACTAGAAGGTGATAACTGGAAAAAAACAATCTAAATATAAATACTTTATGAAATAATATATATATGTATCTATATTAAATAAATAATACTATTAATATACACAATAATTACAACAGTATTTTTTTAAACATACACGTCACAACTAATCGGGTAACTCTGGCCTTTCAATATAATTATGAAAGGAAATGAACGATCAAATAAAATTTTGTTAACGTGTAGGTACATTATGGGTGGAATAGCTTATATTAAACCGTAGACTCTATAATTTGAACATTGGCATTAAATGACAATGGAAATTTACAAATTTCCTCTAGTAATGCATTCATTGTTTAAAATTAAAAATCTAATTTACTACATGAATAAGTATTACATGTATACGAGTACCTTGTATAGGTGTTACAGAATTTTTAAGACTTCAAAAAAGCAAAGAATGACTTTATTACCTTTTAAGTGTATGAAACAATACTACTTAATTAATTATTTTAAACGGCTCTATCTAACTAGACTACAACATGCATCATTGAACGTAACCGTGGTGCGGTTGAAGTGATAGCATACATTTCTAAAATTCTGTTATATTTCCTTTAAACGATATACTTGAAATAAAGCATTGGTATACAATTTTATGCCATTAATATGTATTTATACAATTTGCAGATGGTAGGACTGACTTGAACTAAATACGTGTAACTCCCATATAATGCAAGAAATATAACAGGATTATTATCGGAGTGTGCCAATGAAAATGGCGAATGTTCTTACCAAAGGGCTGGCCAGTATAATGCCAATTCTGCTGAGGACTGCGGGCAGTCGCTGCGAACACATTATACAGACAACTTGTTCACTCGTGACAGATGGTCTACCGTGTGCTAGTGTGAACACAGACTAGATTGTTGTGGCCAGATACACACACATGAGGACAACAATGATTTTCGAAGGTTTAAAAATTATGTTTTTCACATAAAATTCTTTATATAATCTTTGCAATGTTTTCTATTTTTCATGAACTTTTCGAGGGATATTATGCTGTTGACGGGAGAGCGTTACATGAAGTTAGAGGATAGGGTAACTTTGGCCACACAAAATAGTCAGAATTTTTTCGATGTCATGATATTAGTGTCTTAATTAATGATTTATCTGGCCTACCCGCTGTAAAAAAGGAAGTAAATATGACGTGCAATAATTCCAAGGAAGAAATGCATGCTGTATTGAGAAAGAAAACCAATTACAAGAGAAAGGTTATCAAGTCATGCTATAATCTGTGGTTACGTATATACTGAAAGAAAACATTGCAAAGAGTAAAGATAAGAAAATTGAAATTCACGGAGGAAGTTAAAAACATGGATTTCTTTTATTTTTTTTGTTTTATAATTTAAAGAAACAATAGATCTGGTTAATTACAATACATCAGCTAATACGTGTTACCTAAATTCCTTCGTGAATCAATTGCTAAACATGTATTTTCAAGTGCTTTATAAGAAACATTAAGTAATTTCTATTCTATACAGGTATAAAACAGGAAAGGTAACACAAACGATAACGGAAAGTAGCGAAAAATTATTAGTATTTTCTTGTTTATTTATCTTATAAATATTTACAAATAAATCTGAGCGGAGAATTTTAATAAATTAAGGACTATTCATTTGAAACATTTAATGAGTACAGTTTAATGATAAAATTATTCACCTATTAAATCGTACATCATCTACTTTTAAAACAAGCCAATAGATTTTAAGGACATAAATATAAGGTTGCAGGGTGCAATTTTGTTCGCTACAATGCGTTACTAATAAAGGACAACACCGAATAGCCGAATTGTTAAACACGGAGCAAACCGGGAATGGGGCGGTAGTATTCACCTGGGTGACTGGGTTCTCCCCTGGCCGGTAGACCACGTTGTGCAGAGGCCGTTTCCTGCCTACATAGTTGACGCACACGAATTCGAGGAGAGAGGCATAGATGAAGCACATGCACACGCCGTCCCACACGTTCATCGCAGTCAGGTTCGACACAACGGGCAGGGTTGAACGAAAACCATTAGAGGTCGTAAAGAAGTTCAACATTGTAGTTACACCTGTATCCAGAGCAAATGTCGTCATCAAAGAAGGAACTGAAATTATTATTACGATTTACAGTAAGTATTATTTCATTCATTTATAAATAATGTTAAATCGAAGTTTGTTGGGTGATTACGTTGTCAGAGGCTTGCTGGCGTAATAAAAAATAAGTGAATATTTGGATTTACAAGAACATGACTGTAAAAAGGAAATTGATATAAAAATAATAATTAGGATTTTAGCATCAGACAGAAATAAAATTATACGCAAATAATATGTTGACAAATCACAATTAAATCTTTAGGCATATGTATACTTGATATCCTGAAATGTTTAAATAACACGATTCCAAAATGAAAGTAATGTCATGAGAAGAAAGAAGATTTTTGTGTAGTAAGACATAATATGTTTCCTGATAAACTTACACTTATTGTATATTATTTGTAACACAATTTCGTCGTAATCTTAGTCAAATAACAGTTAACTAATATTGATAATATTAAGGATATAAACACGTGCTACTCTTTATCATACAATTTCATTATAATTTATTTAGCTTATTTAAAAAAAAAACAATACAGAGGCAGGAATATACTTAATTAATTAAAAAATCATGCTGTCATAAAGCTATTAAATAGCCATCAAACATGCGGTAAATTATTATTATTAAATATTAATAAACTACTTTATATAAATTAGAAATGATTAAGGCACGATGATGAAATATAACGCGTGTTTTTTTTTAAACTTTGATTAATAATGAAATTAATGAAAGACAGGAACGTATAAAGTACGTAAATAAATAATATATAAAGCAGAAAGCAAACTAACTTATAACACTAACCTATCATTACTCTAGCAGGCACGGCATTCCATTCCAGCCAAAAAGTAATAAACGATGAGGTCACCAAAATGATGCCCGGAATGAAAACGGTGGTGAAGTAAAATGATCTATCCCGCGTGAAGATGAGATCCACTTTGAGGCAGCTGTAATTACCTAAAAATGTTAAGCAGATTCTAAAAAAATTAATTGGAACTAATTATGCGCTAGTGAAAGTGATTCGTTGGCAGTCATAAATACTAAGTTATTTACGTTGCCAACGAAAAGCGGAGGTAACCTGCAAAAGTAAGGAGTTAGCGTGTTATATTAACAGCTCCAGCCACATCTATGAAGAGAGAAGATACAATGCAAGACCGAGAACATTCCAATCGCCAGACATATTTTACCTATCATGGAACGGGCGGGTACCGCATTCCATTCCAGCCAAAATGTGATGAAGGAAGAAGTCACCAGAATAATGCCAGGGATAAATACTGTGGTAAAGTAGAATGCTCGGTCTCTCGTAAAAATTAGATCCACCTTTAGACAGCTGTAGTTACCTGTGAATTGAATATGTTTCGTAAATTTTGAACAACCTACAACGGTTACATATAAAAAATAGCATCGAGTGTTGCATTTTGTTCAGTAACGAATAGTTGGTACAGAGCACGAGTATGTAGGTGCGTTGGTAATTCCAAATAACTCCGTTCAGTGGCCTTGAAAAACATTCCCATTTATTTACATTGACTCAAACAAAAGTCGCCAACTAATACAATATTAACTACCATTCCGTATGTAAGAGTAACGCGTGTTGTGTTGTGTACCACAGATGCGCACAAACATACAGTAGTGTTATGAGTTAATCTCAAAAATGAACACTAGCTATTTTTCTAACACGTGCATTTACACAAACGTGCAGAAGTTGCCAAGACGAGTAATGATTAAATAAAAGATGATCAATGAAGTGTTGATGGTTACTCGGCGTTGTCGAATCCGATGTTCTTCATCGGTAGTTTTGTCGTGTTACTTGGCTATGACACAACATCGCATTTACTCACACATAAGCGGAGAATATATTTTAATTATGAAGACACCGGACAGAACTGTTTGTCGTCCGATGCTTTTCAAGAAGGTACCTTGCTCCTCAAAGCGTCTCTGGCAAAGATTACATGTCAGCTCTTCATCGTCTTCGTAAAGTGAAATACCATCAGCTGCTTGCAAAGAGTTTAACATATGCTTATAGATTGTAAAACATATTTTTATTTCATTTAACTTATATTCCGAGAAGGAAATCGTGTGAATAATACTGAGGTGCAATGTTCAATGCATGAGAGATATACCTACTAATGAACATGCTGTATTTGCTACTAGCTATTGTATGTTTTGACAAGTTACGTTACTGTAAGCAGCTACCGATCAAAATGACTAAGATGCGATAAATTTTGATGTTTTTATGCTACTCTCAATACTAACAATGAAGTTTAAATTAAATTGTTACACAAATCAAGACCAAGCTGAAAAGAGTTAATCAGAAATTCAAATCTGTCATTAAAATGGCCCTCCCCTGTGCAAAGTATAACAGAGTGATAGCTTAAAATAAAGAGCATTGCAATAGGCGTAGCTAGATAATAAAAACTAGAAAGTTTTTCTAGAATGTTGTACTTAATGGGAGGGTTCCACGAATTGTTTGTGTTTTCTTTAATTTCTGACAAGCTCCTTAATCCATACCTGGATTTACGGAACAATCAAAAATATTCTAAGGTAATTTTATTTAAATTTTGTTTGGAAGTTAAATTATATATTTGAATTTCACAACGAGACATATTTAAGCCTCTTATAAAATGCCTAGCTACGCCTATGCCTGGAAATGCTATTCTACACAACATGACAACACGATACGAGTAAGTATACAAAACTGATGATATCATAGATGTAATAACAAGCAATGTGTGTGTTTCGTACAAGAAGCGAACGTTACCTCGCCAGCTCGCCTTAATCGGGCACGGTATGGTCTGGTTCTGTATGAGGTACGCATTAAGTGTAGTCAGCGACGGCGACTTCCGAAGCGTGTCTTCGTCGTTCTTCCATACATAAGTTATGGCAGATTGCTCTTATGATATACTTTCTAAGGCAAATTAACACAGTGGGTAATCAAAAGGAAAAATGTTCAGCCGCCCTTGACACGAGAGGATGAGATGTCGTCGCATTAAATAGTTGATTGTTCCGTTGCGGTATATACGCAACGCGAAATGCATCGGTATGATCGGATCCTGAAATATTATGACTGCTTTTTTCAACTATATCACAAGCTTCTCTATATGGTGTTGTTCTACAGATAAAGTCCAATATAGAGGCCAATACAATACCATGAGTACACCAACACTGATTATCTTCAACAACGTACTTAATACAAACGTAACTCATGCTTCTATTCTTCGAAACATTGACACAATAAATACTTTTCACTACCCAAGCACATTTATCTATGGAAGAACATCAAATAACAATAAATTAATCAGCGCTAAGTGAGAAGTTCCTATGCTATCGCCTAGTTGTTGGAATTTAGTCCCTATGTCCATATTTACGATATGCGGAATAAGTAATATTTTAAAATATAGTAATCTAGAGTTAGACTTTATCTGTAGACATGAACGAAGAACAGAATTTGATAGAAGATCTAGACATGTATTCATACTTTAAATTTTACGTAATAATACAATATAATATTAAAACATTTACATACATTCATTCTACTTTTTGTAACATAAACAATATATTTTCTCTAAAATTACGCTATATTTTGATGTAAGTTAGTTTCATTGATTTTACCTTAAAGTCCCCATGCATGATAAAGTATGTATCCGGCAACCAGATATCCTCGTGGTGATGGATAGCGTTTAAAAAGTCGTAATGAGACTGGTTTGAGTACCGGAGGCGCGGATCGTACCACTGCTGCTGTAGCAGAAATTCCACTTCGTATTTCTGAAATTATACAATTAAATAATTAACAAAATACAATTAAACTTGCGGCGCAATGAATATTTTTGTGTTGTAAGCTATATGTTTACTTTTTTATCAAAACAAAATATACTACATGAAATCAAAGTAATGTAAATTATTTTCGTAGTCATTATGTAGCGCTCGGCCTTAAATTGTAGCAATGTTCTACATTCAATGTTCTATCAGCTCCGTGCTACGCGATACGCGTAAGTTTGTTTATGCCTCCATGAATTTAAAACTAACATCACAATTCAGATATCTTTTGTTGTTTCAAATGTATAAAACGTATGCATAATATCGAATTAAAATACAATATTTTTATTTAACCTATTGAAATAATTGCACATTTTTTAAATTATAAAACAAAGAAATATGTCAGAAACCCGTATAGTATAGTACTATAATATACTCACAAGACTAGATTCGTCTGGAGATGCTAAACTAAGAAGTAGCACGCTAACATTTACGGTGAGAACACCTGAAAAATCACACAATTGAATATGATGATTTGTGTAGCAGCAAAACATATACATTAATTACATTTATTTATTTTGGGTAATGGTAATGCAACAAAATAAGAAACAGTTAAGGAAGTTACAACGAACACAGAATAACTAGATAACACGAACGGACTAGGAAACAATACACTCACGCCATTAATCATGCTTCAAGAAATATTAAAGGTGCTATTTCATAAGGTCAATTTCAATAATCTAATATAGTTTATAACAAAGTAGTTTTTAGATTTTTTTAATAATAAGCTCATAACATATAATTATAGGTATAATGATAAAAAATAATGAGTTTCAAACAGACAAGTATAAAATAAACGGCAGACCCGATTTCAATATCACATGTAAAAACTAAATTAACTTTATTAAAAAGTGTTTAATGTTTGTGAAAAGAGAAAATCATAGAAGACAATAAAATAATTAGAGAATGATATGTGTCAGCTGCCATGGTTATACTACTGTTTATATTGTTATAGAATTTAATAGATATGACCCCCTAAGATTATACATTACTTATGTGCTATGGCTACAACATCCAGAATAGGTGCTTACATATAGATAAATTAACATTAGGGTACAGGTGGCGTAGGTAAAGGCGAAACATAGATAGACGCAAAGCAAGTATCTATCTACAATTGCGTGGGGTACACAGCCTAAACACTTCAAAGTCGTGCACAAAGAAAATTGCGGTGGAACATAAAACACTACATTTCATTTGGATTTCTCTTTTCATAAACATAAAACACAACGCACCACGGTTGTGCGAACGAGGCCGGAGAGAGGATAGTCCAATAGTATTTTGTGCCAGAGAGTCGTTCGGGCTTGTTAGACCACAACAGAAATCTGGATCTGCAATATTACATTACATCTCTTCTGTAATTGCGACTACGATCTCAATACGTACTCGTGTGTACACAACTATACCAAGCACACCATTTCAGACTTTAATAGATAAAATCTAGCTTTTAATTGGGGGAAAAAATGTTTTTCTCGTTTACAGTTTGTTAGTTGAAATGAAATTTATATTTACCATCTACAGGTGGAAGCAGTCTTTTGTCGTAGCGGGAGTTTTTGAGAAGGTTGTCCAGTATCTCTTTATCCGACTTCCCCGCTGCAAAGCTAACAATATATACAATATTATAATAGTGGTGAATTTATAAATTGAAAATATTCATCTGTGACATTCTGCCGTACTATTGTGACTTGAGATAATTTGAAATGCTGTAAATATATAGTTACAATAAACGGAGGTTTGTAGTTTTTACCTACAATGAGTTCCAATACTAATACACAATATACCATGCGTTCGCGCCGTAAAGTCCTTTACGAGTATTATCACATAGTGCGATTCCACAATAATATTTTCTCTTTAACGCGTATTAACCCACATGAAGTAGCCTTTTATAAGGTTATAAATATGGTTGTAACGCTATATCGATTAAGTATAAAATATCGGTCAGGTTAATGTTAACATCGACGGCAAGATAAGTCTGATTCTTTTATTTTGCTTTTTGCGTTTTGATACATGGAGAATATTTGATAACCTTTCGAAATTGGAGATTGATGGGATTCATATTCGAAATGTCAGAACATTTCATGCCTATAATATAGGGCTTAGACTCAGTTTGAGTTGGTAATCTAGTATCGATGATAATAACCGAAAGCGATTGGTTAACATGCCCACACGTGCATGGAAATGGTCGAGATATATTTTGGTATAGGTCAGCCAGTCAGCCAGCTATCCCAAATTAGTTTAATCGTTGCTATCTTGTTAGCACAGTTGAGCTTTTAGGCTCAAGGGTAGTCGCCAAAATAACACTCGCTCACCAATAGCTATTAAACGAAAAAAATAGTTTGTCAAACCTGACAATTCTGAACGGTTTTGATTTCTCAAGAAAACAAAAATAAAGGAAATAGTAAACGAATGGAGTAGAAAAGTATCATTTACTGATTTATGTGTTGTGAAGTTGTAAAGTTAGACAATTCAAATATTAATATTTATTTATGGAGTTCAATAAGCATTTTAAGTCTCAGAAATTCAAGTGAAGTAAAAACTGTGTTATCAGTTGTGTTCCAGCTTAAGTTGTTAAGAGGTCCTTCACACATGAACTACTTGGCATTAACACGAATTCGAAAAAGAACACCATTGCCAATTCCGGCACCGGATGTCCTAGATTTTTGTAATTGTATAATTGTCTATATTTTTACAGTAACATTAACAATACCCGTTTTAATAATGTGTTATAATGTAGATATGATATAATCTGTAAGTTCTACACAGCTGCCAACCAAACTGTGTTAAATTCGTTATAACTTCACCGCTCGCATGCGCGGTGCCTTAACTTTGCAAGATTAATCACAAACAAAATTTCAGTGCAGATAACATGTTCTAGTTATTCAATCAGAAGTTTCCGACACGGCGCTGTAAAAGCAATACTAATACTTAAGACAAGACCCTTCATATTCATAATGACGAGTTTATTAGATAATAATGAGATAAAATGAGTTTGTTGTCGATTGTATATCAGGCAGAGTTTATACAGCAAGAGTAGCCAAGGGAAAATTATGATTCATACTTGATTGTTGAATTACATATGCATGTAGCGCGGGAAGGTCTATAAATGGAGCGAGGAACTTTACGCTCCACCGGCCATTTACCGGGCAGCGCGTTATGTCCGCTTCGCCGCCTGGCAGTCGCCCTTTTACGCTTTTACTCATTTGTGTCATACATTTATAATACATTGTGACGAAATAAAATCGATATCAATCACAAACATCATATCTACTTATTGCATTTCGATGTTAATGCATTAAGGTGTATAATTAAGTCCATAACCAGCAGAAGAACAGACGCAGCATAGTCAAAGGACATTAAGTTGGCCGCATGCTGGTATTCTGAATTCCAATCCATTTACCGGCATTTCAATAATTTTCCTATAACATGGTGGTATGCTTAGAATCTCATTAATAATAATGTTATAAATTTTAATATCTAACATTATATTTGATTGTCAAAATCATAAAAGTGCCTATTTTTAACTATTTTGTCGATAAAAAAAATTTTCCCTCCCGCATTGTGGCATTGCACAAAACTGACGTATTTTATTTATTTATATATTTATTGACACACCAATAGTTTTTAGACATTATTATTATATATTTTTTTACAAAAGGCATCATTCACTAGCCTAATTACGAATTATAAATATTACAAATTATAGGTGTGAAACATCATATATTAAATTTACTGAAATAACGAATTGATATCAAGAAAATTAAATTAAATTAACTAATTTAATTAACAATGTAATAACATATAAATTTTTATTTGACTTTTATATTCGCATATACCGCAGATATTTGCGACATGATAAGTAAAAGGAGTCTTTTATTTAAATTCTAAAGTAATAAACAAGTCATTTGTTTTTCATAAATTACGTAATAAAATTTAAATGCACACAAGCAAAACGATTTGTTTATCCAAAATGTGTTAACCGTGATGTATTTATTTGATTTTGCTTACATGTCGGATGTTAGCGCAGATACCCTGCTGAGTGTGAGGATGAAGGCCACGGCGCGTCCCACCACGCATGACCAACCCATATTAGGACATCTAAAAGAAAAAATACATAAAATTGATAAATATATTGTACATTGATACAAAAGAGATGATAGTTAAAAAAGAAAACAGAAGTTGGGCACAATGATTATTATAATAATTTCTTGTATGAATAATTTGTAGGAGACTAATTTATTACAAGCGTGTAAATAGGTGTATTTTTAAATTTGTTAAATTTGTTTAATAAAGATTTCCGATGCTGACATACGAAAACAATATCGCATGAAAGTCACCTGCATCGTACCTACATGCATGGTAAAATGTATTTAATCTATAAACAAATAAAAAAAAATCATTATATATCGGTACTAATTGCCATATAAGGACATAAACTTAACTAACACATTTTTTTGGTGAAGCTTTATTTTCATATGCCTTACGAGCTCATTTCCTACGGACTTGCTCGCAACATACAAGCTTTTATCCCCCTTTTCGCCACCTAAGCAATTAAATTTCCATAAATACTTCTATATAGCTCACATACAGTGTAAAACGAAGCCGTAAGCAAATATTCACACTCCTAGATCAAGTAGTTTGGACTGTGCGTTGATATGTTAGTCAGTCGATTATACTTTTATATAAAAATGATATAACAGAACAAAATAAGATAGATAATGAATTGTTAGTCATTATTAAGACAAAGTTGGATGCATTATATTTTAATCTATGAAAAACCCTGACAGAATTAAGGGGGAATTTAGAAAAACGACATTTAATTTACCGCTATTACATTTAGAAATGTTTTAACTTTGAATATTATATTTTCGAGTTAAACTTTATGTAAAAAGATGGAATGCACTGAGGCCGGTTTAAACATGATATATTTGCTATAAAGACCAGAATTTAATACGTGACCTACTTTATAACGTATAAAAAGCTGTGACGTCAATTAGTTACGAATCATCAACAAAGGTTTTTTTAACGCTATTTCGTGCAATGTTTTAATACGGAAATGTTTTGTCCAATAAATATGAATAAAATTACAGCTAAATATAATATAAAGTTTCATAACTTGCATGACATTGATACACTGTGACGTCATTAAAATGATAAAAGAATAAACAAAAATGGAGATAGTTATATGTAAGTAAAACAGTTCATATGGAATGTTATTTTAATACATTGATACTAATAAAGCGAAGTGATGTCAGAATAACTGACCCTAAAATATGAATGATTAAACTAAAATTTATTTACGGGTGGTAGGATTTTCACGTTCAACTGGGTCGATACCACCGTAATAAATGTTTGTGCTGTGAATCAGTAGTTTTTGCACCACTTTGGTTTCGGTATTAGGTTGTGAGAGCACATGCAGAATATGAGGCGTTTGGACTATGTTATCAAAAGTAACACCACACCTGTGATTACAGATGTCATGGGCCGCAGTAGCTACTTACTATGAGGTGGACTGCAAGCCCGCGTGACTTCATAACATAAAAAAATTAAGCACTGTTGTTTATAATTGCCTGTATGCAAGAATATAGCTCTTACAAACGTTGTGCAGAGTGATGTTATTGACCAAACATAATAACGGCGATGAAAAACTGACTTTCGAGTTGGGTTTTAAATGCCTTTGTAACAAAGAAAATGAATTTGCTCTCGGTTTTGTAAAAAGCCTCTTCTAACTGTTAAGCGGTTTAATCTGCGATTCACGTAACAAGAGTTTATGCTGGGGACGCTAGGGCACACCTTTTAACCGGTTTTATTTACACTCCGACGAATCTTAAAGTCCAAATAAGCGTAAAATTGTCTAAACGAAAAACAAACACGTTTTTTTCTTATTCTATTTTTAATAAAATAATGTAAAAGACAACATACTCTTTATATACAATTGAAAAAAAAAGAATGTTATCTTTTTAGCGATGACAGAGCACAGCTTTCGTCAATTATCTGTGTTTGAAATCGGATATTTTAGTTTGTTAATTTGATGTAAATATCTGTGATAGGAAATGAATGAAATATAGAAATTAAAACACTAGAATATATAGATAATGCTGAGATTTATGAAATGCGATAAATAATTTGGAAAACTTACATTTTATATATGCCTACGAACATTTGCTACGACATTTACATTGCCTGTGGATAAAATATAGGTAGTACACAAATATATCCACCTTTCCTACTATATTCTAAAGTCTTGTTGCCCGGTTTCAGTTAATTGTCGAATCGCAACTGAGATTAAGCGCTGCAATACTCCGATGTTTTTATATTTTCGATTACGTAGTAAATAAATAGAATTAAATGATAACCTACATTATACAGATTGTAATATACTAAACGAGCGCATTGCCCTGGCGTCGCTCGTGTCATACAAACTTTCATCACCTTTTTCACCAACTTAGGGTTTCAATTTGTAAAAATCCTTTCTTAGTGCTCACCGACAGTGTAAAGGGAGCCCGTATGCAATTTTACAGGATCCTAGCCACAGTAGTTTGGGCTGTACGTTGATTTGTCAGTCGATCAGTTATCCTTTTTTTTATTTATTTTTTTATATATACAGATAACGATATTATTTTAGTGATATAGAAATATTAACAAAAATAGTTTTGTAATGAAATTGAATAAAGCAAATTGCTTGGTTTCTGTAAGCAATACGGACATAGGAATGCAACAATAATAAACTATATATAACCTTTCTGCTGACTGCAGAGATTTGTAGGCATGTGGAGATGGTTAACCCCTCCGCGCAGCCTCCGTTCTACACCACAACATATCGAAGCTATCTGCAACAATACAAAAGTTACTTCTTTTAATCTGTAGGTATATT
>DWIE01000103.1:0-23088 GCA_018248235.1 Choaspes benjaminii
TGGATAAAATAGCTTCTTATCTTCCAACGATCACACTGCATGTGGCTATGAGATTAAGAATCACACACTAAGTTGTATCCATTTATATAAGACAGACATATTACTTGGCCGCAATTTTAATGCGAGATGAGTAAAACACGTTCCAACTTGTCAATTTAAATCATTTGTCACTTAAGTGTGAGTGCAGTATATAATACCACAGAATATATAAAGAAGATTGGAGAGGTCTTTGCTGTGCTTATCTCTATTTATTACAATTTCGCATTACAACAAATTACATGTAGTGTTACTATAATATTGACTTCCCACATTAGTACTATAGACCTATAAGCAATGTACTCTCACACAATAAATGGAAGCGGTTTGAAAATATATTTCTTTCGTCATACGGTATGGGTCTTATGCTAACAAGTGAATTGATTGAAATGTGATTATCCAAACATAAACGTGGCACGCGTGCCGCACCTACATATCCCTTCCAACTACATCTATTATTTATCCATTCCGTGGGTAATACACAGTAGACTCCGTACAAACAGCTAAAACCAGCCTGACAATCGAAATTCGAATTCTAAATTATTAGTTTCTTTGAAAAGTGGTTGTTTTAATTTTTAAAGATATAATTTTACTGGTTAGAATGAGAGATAGAGCTAATTTTGAATTAGACCTTCGGAGAAATACTGGTGATGATCATGAAACAAAACAAATTTAAATGTTGAGTTGATACAACAACTAGAACAAAGATTATTATTTTAAAATTTTATGTAATTTGCTGATATATTTATTGATATCATAAGTCTATTTATTTAGCATTATAATCACTTTATTAAATGTCATGAAGACAAAATGGTAGGCGGTGGACTGTCCTATTGTTTGTTTTACAACATTGCCAGCATATGAGAAATTTGTATGAAGTCTTATTACTGTGTATTCTATGGAGCTAGTTATTCGCACAGTTATATCAGTTTACTGAAAATAAAATTGTTTATAGTACACAGTGACATACGGATTATAATATTTAGTACAATTATCAGTACATTCATACATCCACGTGTCAGTTTTAAAATGTATGACTGTTACTGACATAGTATAGACATTTTAAAATACAAGTAATGAATATTATTTATAATTTATGTGAAAATCCTTGATCCTTAAACTATTTCAAGACAATAGGCATTTATTTATTTAGTTTATTAAATGCATATATATAATAATAAGAATATTAAATCCAGGTTGGACAAAAAAGCATGCCTCTCACAATGTTTTAAGTGCTAGTCACGTAAAAAGATTTTCTTCATTGTACAGAATAAATATAACGACATGACAACAAATACTAATAGTTCAAAATGATTTGGCAAAGTTTCTTGACACATTTACATCTATCAATGGCACGATTTTGGCACATTATCGACACATCAAACCTGATTACCCGAATATACGCCTAATAAACAGTCGCTTATGAAGGAACTTTTGTCAATCTTGTGTCGGTGATATCTCCCGGTTGTCTATGTGTTCATAACGGTGGTTCGTCGGGAGTAGCCCCGACGCGCGGGTCCGCCGGAGCCCTGCGCTTCGCATTCCCTTCGCACGCGATCTATGATGTCAGCCACCAATTTCTCCTCTCTAATGCGCTTTTGCTCCCACACCGGATCATTGACAAATGGTTCCACTGAAATATAAATGAAAATTAATAACGTGAATACTTGTTATATAATGGGACCATGGTCTAGTATATTTCGCTTTCATAATTATTTAGAGATATTAAATGACTTTTGAAAACCCATAATTCTAGTGCTTCGGTATATGAAATAATTAGGCAACAATGTTTTTGTTTCTAGTTCCAAACATAGTTTGAAATTAACCAAGAACGCTAGTTGATAGATATGCGCGTTACTAATAATTATTTTTTTGAGAAGTTCTTATTTATTTTTGGTTTTAAATAAATATCGATATAGATTGTAGAGCATAGGCAAGCGGACCAGAACACCAAAATAATGACGATCTTTACAATTCAGTTAGTGATAATATAATACACTACAACTTGTAAAAATAAAAATAATAGAAAATAGATTTACCTCTAGTAATAGTAGTAGAAGCAATAGTGGTACCAACAGAAGTAGTAGTTTTAAACACCTTTTTTACTTCTGGTGATTTCACGAGGATCTGTTTCACCACTGACGCTTGGTAGTTGGGCACGCTGGAAGTCGGTATTGCCATCTCAGGGTCCAGGTCTTCCCTCGCTTCTGGTGTTGCTTGCGGGAGCTGAGGAAGTTGCGATAGTTGCGGAAGTTGGGATAGTTGCGGAAGTTGCGTGTGCTGTTGAAGTTGCGGGAGTGGCGGTAGTTGTGGGTGCTGTTGAAGTTGCGGGAGTGGCGGTAGCTGTGGGTGCTGTTGAAGTTGCGGGAGCTGCTGTAGTTGCTGAGTTTGTTGCTGCTGTATCTGCAGAATTTGCTGCTGCTGCTGGAGACTATGTTTTTGAGGTAGCTGCAGACTTAGCTGTTGCTGTAGATGCATATTTTGCTGTTGCTGTAATTGCAAATTTTGTTGCTGCTGCTGCAATTGCACATTTTGTTGCTGCTGCTGCAATTGCACATTTTGTTGCTGCTGCTGCAATTGCACATTTTGTTGCTGCTGCTGTATTTGCTGATTTTTTGACATGGCCTCTACTTGTGCATTTGTTAGTACTGGACTGGAATCTGATAGAATCTCACTGTGTCTGCTGGATAAGTGCCCAATGTACCCTTTAAAAAAGAAAAAGATACCTTTTTATAATACCTTTTTATAATATTATACGAAGAAAGGCAAACGAGAACACATAAATGTATGCACATTAATGCATTTCTATTATTCTCTGCACTTAGCTAGAACTTTTTGTCTCATTATGACTTTACACGCTCCTGTTAGGATCGGTTTAACTGATTTTATTTGTAAGTATACACCACTATTTATTCATAACATACGGGCTTGCAGTCTACCTGATAGTGAGCAGCTCATGACATCTGTAATCACAGATGCGGTGATACTTTTGAGAACATAGATCGAACGCTTCGTGTTCTGTATGTACTGGCTATCACTTACAACGAAACACAACTAGTGCACACACTACTGTTTCACGGCTCAAATAGGTATTACATAAGACAATACAGTTAATGTTTCTCAACAAATAATAATCTGCTACAATATGATCACATTTCAACCTACCCTTCCTGCTCTTGAAATATATTAAGCATTGCTCGCATTGGAACATCGGAGTGGGAGCCAGGGGTGGAGCAATATGGAACTTGTATTTGTGTCGATACCAGTGTGTCCGGCTCTGAAGGATTTCTCCACACATCTTGCAAACAACACTGCCGTCGTTTCGGGTTATATATTCTACAGGCTCGTACTTCCTCTCTCTTTGAGGAATCTCAGGCTCTTTGTTAGCATCTTGTTCCCTGTAAAAGCGAATGCATGGCTGGTAAACTGATGTGGTTAAATAAAAATAAGGGAAACAAATATGCAGTTCACCTGGTGTTACGTGACCACTGCAGTACATGACACCTGTAACCGATTTTATATATACCTATCGTTCTGTTCGAAGTTGGTCAAAAGTGCATTGCTACTTCCGAGGACTAAGTTGATCGCCCATATATCCTATGCATGCCAATTCTTACACCCTTTAAACTGATACACAACGAATAATAGATGTTTGACAGCATGACTATATAGATATATAAACTTTACATAGTACACTGTACAGCAACTTGGTAAAATACATTTGCATTAAAAGTGGTTGAAGTGCACACCCAGAGTAACCTGGATAGAATCTACCACTAATTTATATGTTATATAAACAGTTATAAATTATTTATAATTACAAGTATATATCGTAAAATACATGAACTAATTAAGGTATAGTATACACTAGCATATACACTAGTATATACTAATATACAATCAAT
The DNA here is from genome assembly GCA_018248235.1 of Choaspes benjaminii. NCBI lineage: Eukaryota > Metazoa > Arthropoda > Insecta > Lepidoptera > Hesperiidae > Choaspes > Choaspes benjaminii. Next base: position 3,942 of record DWIE01000103.1, read on the forward strand.
GTTTAGGTATAATTACGGCAAAATTGTTGTCACCGTTTTCAAAATTAAAGACGTTATCAGATTTTTTATTCATAATTTTAAAAACGGACAAGGAAAGTACTTAATGACTCCTGAATATATAACTATATGCGTGTATTACCCACGGCTTCGCTTGCGTCATAAATATTCTAATTTTTCAGCACCTTAAGTTCGTTTAAGCTTCCAAAAATTCTCACACCTCGCCTTCGGTGTGAAAGGAACTCCTTTACAAATTTTAATGGTTCTAGCCCCAGTATTTTATATATGCCATTCAGTCAGTTATCGTTCTTTATATGAGTATGAGTAGATATATAGCTTATTGTAGTAACTTCGTGCATTACCTGTGATCATTATATTCTGGTTTCAATACTTCTTGGGGTTTTTCAGTTAAGAAGTGAAGACCGGTGTTCGGGGCGACGTACTCTGTGTCAGGTTGTTGTGCACTAAAGCCGTTCAAGTTCTCGTTATCCTGCGTCGATGGACAGGACTCGGTGTTTGATGAATCTGACAGAAGTTCCAATGTTATTATGGGAACGCAGTTACCTTGGCTGTCCTCTTCATACGCGATGTTGAAGTCTGTAAACCCTTTAAAATTAGATAATATTATATTATTCTATCCCAAATTTCATATTAAATTTCTTGTACACCTTTTGTGCAGTAAAAATAAAAAAAATCTAGAAGGTATTTTTGTAGCATACCTTCTGTCTAGATATAAAATCTACTTATCTTATTACACACAATTAGACGATTTTTATCCATTTATATAATTTGTGTCGTCGCTGGTCATTTTTAGAACCTTTACAACCCACACATCTAGCTTACCAGCTATTATGTTTTTATCCCAAAAATCTTGTGATACGGATAAGTTACATTAATAAAATGGAAATTAAATAAAATTAACAGTTCTACATCATTTTGCTAAAGAATTATGAGACTGAATTAATAAAAAGAAATTTCTGATCTATAAGGATCAAAATCCTGATTTGACCAAGATTGCCAAAGCGGAGCACGGTGTCTTTTCTTTAAAACCTCTTCTATCCAACTAAAATTAACTACATTTAAATACCTGAAACGTATACATATCTTACACTTTGTTACATGTTGGCATATCGAATACTTCAGTACCCTTACTGGGGTAAACGAGGGGATAAAACGTGTCGAGGGTAATCCACTTAGCGAATATTTTATTTATAATACCATCTTTATATTAAAAGGTCTTTAGAACTTTTTGTGTTAATTTCAAGATTGTTCGACCACTTTAAAGTGTTACACTCGCATCTTTCACTATTTCGATCGTCGTTCATCGTTCAAAATGAATTTCAATAATAATAAACGAATTATAATAACACATACCATTACAAGTTAGTTTTTTTCTTACTGTTGACAAATTTAATTCTGAACGAAATAGGTTACTTGCTTTACTTTGGTAATTATATAGTCTGATTAAGAACATAGCTTCTTAAACACGCCAAAATATAAACCAGTTTTATCACGATATAACCATGTGAACAAATTAAATAAAAATAAAAATAAATGTACCTTGTACCTGCACCTGTTGTATTTAAATTAGAGAGTTGTTTACTATACCTGTGACCTATATGTCAAACAGTTACATATAATGATGTCTACAGTACAGTACATACAGTAATATTTTAAAGTGTAACCCAAAATGCGCGTTTATTTAAAAAAAACCTGTTACCGTATAACAAAGGGATATCATTCAGGACAATGAAACTTACATTATACAATTGTAGGTAAATGAAGTACGAATTGATAGTCTTTATATTTTTATTTCTATTATTATTTGTAGTGTACATAATATTCAATGCGATGGTAAGATTCTTTTCCTTAAGTAAGAACTACAATTAAATCTTGTTACAATAAAAATATTTTTTGTATTGTTTACATCAATTTAATGTTAAAGCTTTGCTGTTTGCAACGATATTATACTTAACTATAAACATATCAGTTAAACTGTGGTAGTAATTTTGTTAATAATTGTTACTTAGTGTATTTATAATAGACTATCGAATATCTAACGGTATATTTAGTACTTAAGGTATTAAAATACTATAAACATAGTCCGTAGATTTTAATATTTAACAACGTCCACATTCAACGTTTATTTAAACTAAAATTATAAGAAAAAAAATACAAATCCCTCCTTGAGAATACTTACTGAATTTAGAATACCTGCACAGACACAAATGTGCATGTTCGCAGATATATGGTAGGTACTGACTTTACGCGTGGATTAAGTCTGTCTAGCTAGGCAGCGCGTCGTATCTAGATGAAATCGTAAATAAAATGAATAAAAAAATATACAGTTGAATTTCAATACATTTTAAAGTCCGAACTGAAACTTTTAACGTATCATGGTCAGCTTTCGTTTATGAACATTCATCAACATCAATATATCAAATTAATTATAAGATGATATACAACATGCCTAGTTGGTTAGTCGGTTTAATTGAGAAGTGACATGTTTAATATTTTTGGACTATGATAAATATCCATTAATTAGTCACACTGAACTTAATTGTACTATGACTCACCATTTAAACAACAATTTTAGGATAGCCTGTCTTGAAGGTTTCGCCCAACGAGCGTAAGCATCGGTTGAGCAACATAATAACTATATGTTCTCGGGCGACATTTTAAAACAATTTGTCTGTGTGAACAATGCAGTAAGGTCTAAATATTTTTTTAGCAGTATTTATGTGGATCACCAACAACGTTGATGATCTGTTGCTCAACAACAATGTCGATCAACGGTTACCTACAACAATGTCGATCAACGGTTACCTACAACAATGTCGATCAACAGTTAATCTACAACAATGTAGATCAACGGTTGCTCAACAACAATGTAGATCAACGGTTGATCAACAACAATGTAGATCAACGGTTGCTCAACAACAATGTTGATCAACGGTTGCTCAATAACAATGTAGATCAACGGTTGCTCAAAAAAATGTTGATCAACGGTGGCTCTTAAACATGTTAATCGACTATAGCTAAACGAAAGCTTATCATGAATAACGCAGCTTGTGCGAACAAAAAAAGTACCTAAGTACACTCCAGCCATATTTTCTGGGTAGATGTTGATTGACGAGAGGCAAATTTGCGCATTCGCAACATTATCTCCGATCTATTGTAACCTTCAGTAGGTACATTAACAGTGTGTGAGCATTATATGAAATTTTGATTCACAATTAAAATAATCTCTATATAATTTTGATAACACTCTATAAGACAACAATAAGCAGAACGTGTTGCCTAGCTAGTACAACATCCAACGACCGGTGTGCCCGATTATACTCATTGGGTATAACATACGGCGTAACACTGGGGCTTATAACACCTGTATACCCCACAACAAAAGTTGCAATCTGTGTAATGTCAGTGTCCATCAAAAATATTAAACAAAAAAATAAATATCTGAAGATATTTCGAAAGCCGGTACCCAAAAAGCATTTCCGTAAGGCCCTAAAGAAAAAAAGGGAAGATATTAAAATTCCACAAATTAAAATGAATAATATAAAGAAAAAAAGAGTAATACTAGTAACCGTTAGTTGTGAAGTCATACGGCAAAATAAATATTTGATCCGCATTTAGTAGACTACTATTTTAATAGAATATAGAAAAAATCAACACTTGTATTAAACATTGCACTTTACGAATCTAAAGTAATTCTAGAGGTGACAACAAACGTAAAATAAGTCATTTATTAATCTTAATCTTCATTCAATGACAAAGTTTTTACTTAAAAAGAATCAATATAATCAAACAACTATGATATTTTAATATTTTAAATTTAAAGTGTTGTGTAATTTCACAATTCAAATCTTAAAACAAATTATTCATTGTTATTAACCATCGTTTAAAAGGAACATTTGAATGTTAATGATAGATTTTATATTTAGAACAAGATAATAAAATATTCATCTCTGTTTACAATACGATGTGAAACATTTATTTTACTGTTTGCAACGAAGTATCTTTCAGTTTTTCTTACTGTATTTCAACGCGTAACAAAATAAACCAACACTAACAAGTAACCTTGATAAAGCTCCTTGTGCATTATTCTTATGTGCCTATTTTAGAAACTGTGCAATGATTCCTTAATATTAAGTAATGTGATAAATTATGTAGATATGATAAAAATGCAAATACATGTTTATTATATTATAAAATACGACGAATAAATGAATAAGTGGAGCGCCAGGTGCGGCTTGCGTTTTTAATACTTAATGTAAACTATAAGTTTTCGATACAACTAACAAATGACAAAGCTGCCTTGCAGCTTGGCTTTAGAAAGGAAAGGAAAAAAAAAAGAATTACAATGATTTAACAATGAACATGACCGCTAACTTAGTTAGCACTAATATCACAAAATAAAATACTATAAAAAAGAAATAAATAACATTCACCACTCCGTGAGATGCGGGTTAAAAGTGTTTTAGAAGCCGTAAGTTGGAAACATAACTATGAGAAAATTAATATCGCGTGAAAATATTATCGCGCATAGAACATACAGCAGTATCGTTTCGACTGCCTGGAATTAAATCCATTTATTTATCCACTTTAAGAACTAGACAAAACCCTAGAAAATTTTACAAATTATCCTAAAAATTTTAATATATTCTGGATAAAACCTAAAGGCTATTTAGTTGACGAATAGACAAATATAGTAGATGGATATTGGAAATATTACAGATCGAATTATGTCTGTTACAGTTATACTTTCCACGCGATATCATAAATAATTCTCAACAGCTTTTAACTAATTCGAAGCGGTCATAATATATAAGAGTGGCTAGTAAAAGAGAAATTAAAAATAAAAATAACAGGTATACTCGCATTATGATGGGAGTGAGAAACTCAAAATGCGACGTGGTACCATTGAAACAGTGAATTGTGCGGTTGACTGGCGCTGACGTACTTATCTAAAGTAAAAATCACACTGCAATTGTTAATACCTTATCGGCAAAACTTAAATCTATTACGATTCAAGTAATACACCCTTATTATATACACTAACTCGAATCTTCCAACCTAATATAAACTAAACATAAAAAATAACTCAAACTTGTGCGCTAAATTTTAAAACACGTTATCAAATTATAACCAATAATCTTTTTAAATGGATAATATAGTAAATCTAAAATTATATTCCTAAAATCTTTTCTAAGGAAACTGTTTATATATATAATCTAAAATCTGTTCAAACGTAAACCTATGATTAACAAGAAGATCTTCTAACTTCCTAACGTGAACTTAACGAGATTAATCATAACATTACCTATAAACATTATATTTCTCCTTATCAATGGAAGAACTGCGGATTGTCGTTTTACGTTCTAGCTTCACTAGAACACCAAATACCTAAACCTAAAAGTGAGAAGTGATAGTTGGAAACATTTATGTCAAAATACAACATCAATAAATGTGCTATGGCACTATTACATATATTTTACGTAGACGATATTACTTTTAATCTACCTCTGTCTCTAATATAGATATAAATAGGTACATGTAACAATAGGCTCACTAATATTCAATAGTATTTTAATAATCTATATAAAGTCTTTAATAAGAATTATAATCGATTTATACCTATTCTGATGATCCTTCAAAGATAGAAATTGTTGCCGCTGTACCAATATTATTATAAAAGTGTGACATTGTATGAGATAATATCACGATTTATTCTGAATTTCCGTTTTGATTTGCGAAGACAGATAAAACGTTAATTACAGTCTTTGGTTGGTGTCTTGCGGCATATCATCTACTTATAGGTAAATTTTCAAAGCAGCAACATTGAATAAATCTCTAAATGTGAATTGTATACTCCTAACGCGAAGTAACTACACCTGTATTCATGGAAGGCACTTTTCAGACTTGAACAACATAGAGCACCCTATTAATGCTACAATTTAATATAATAATCATAAAATTTTAACACACTGCAATATTGCGTAACTGGCCTCCAACATATTGTGTATAATTATTGTCTAATATTCGCACAACCATGCTTTTAAAAAAGTATGTATAATATAATGAGCTCTATGTAACAAACGTTAGATATTAAATGCATAACAGTATCATTGGAAATAAAAGATACGTACTATCAAAAGTGTACATCAAAATTTCACTCCAAAAATAGAACAAACTATGCCTATTGAATCGTGGTACTTATATATCTAAAACATTAACTGTGGTTAATAATAGAATTTAAGGCGTCTTTAAAGGCACTATTTGACGGTCTTATAGAAAATTTACGTGGAATTAGTAATACTTGTCACATAAACTTCAGTCACTCAAACTTGAGTGGGGTCAGGTGAGGAGTGCGAAGGCGTTGAGCCGCGCGGCGACCCCGACCCTATTGCTTCTAATTTAATTCCGGTAGGTAGCTGACCTTCCATGCCGGGCATTATGAAGAACGCGTTAGGGGGATAAACACAATCTTTCGGTACGTAACAGTCGTGCGTGGTCTTCATATGATTTTTCATTTTGTCCGGCCTAGAGAATTCTTTACAACAGACGGGGCATGGGAACACTTTCCTCTGCTGCCCCTCGTGGTACAAGAACGCGTGCCTTTGGAATGAATATTTGTTTTTGAATGTTTTCTGTATGTTCTCTTTAGCGCACTCGGTGCATTGGTAGACCCCTTCATTGACAGATGCGTACCGAAAGAGATTGAGCCCCCTCACCGACATTTCTGTCAATTGTTCCGCGGGGTCGTTCGAAGCGGAATTAGCTCTTCTTCTTATTCTTCTCCTAACGACCGGTCTTTGCATTTGGTTACCCCCGCTCTGTAAGTTGTTGTTTAGGGAGTCGTTTTGGTATTCGTTCGAAGTGGATGCCTGGGTTGTAGGGTTCACACGAATTTTTCCATGGCCTTCGTTTGATGGTGATTGCGCATATTTTATGTCTTTATTGTCGAAGTCCGGTGTTCCACGTCCTGAAAACAAACAACATTATCACTCAATAGGCTGCAAAGTAAATTATATTAGAATACTACAAAGTGGTCTATATACTGTACGGAAATAAAAATAATAAACGAAACTAGCTTTGACATCAAAAGCATTTCAGCAGGAATATTTAATATTATAGATGCATTGTGCACAAAAATAAAAAGGTGGATAAAAAAAGAAACAAATGACGAAAATATATTAATATTTATTTGTTCAAATTGAATGACGAAATTAATTACACCATGATAAAACGGAAAAAATGAACGATGGAACTACTTCATGGACGAGTTTGACAAGTACGGTGGACGATACGCGTTAAAGGTCTAAATTAAGTAGACAAATAGCACCATAGGTATCGTAAGTAAAGCTCTCGCGTCGACTGTAGTTCGGCAAACTCATCCAAACAATAAATACTATAAATTATACAAAAATAAAAACAAAAATTGAAAAACAGGAAATAAAATAAGAAATAATTTATTACTACTACTACTAAGTTCAGTTGGACATAAACCAATTTTACTGGAAGTTAAATTTAGTCTATCAGGTATAACACCAGGCAGTGTATAAAAAGGCTCGACAGAGGGTACAGAAAATCAATTTTCTAAAACTACGTAAAACTATCCTAATATCTAAATAATAAATTAAAAAATAATGCAACAAAAAATAATAATATTCATTATGTTACAATAGGACTCAAGTGGTTGCATTTGGAACTATTTCGGCAAGTTCGGTAGTAGGTACTTTATAATTATAAAAATATCGCTTCGGCTTACTTAGCTCATTAAGATCACATGAGGTGGGTCACAAGTTGAAAATTATAGAGACTGTAGACTATAGGACGATAAACATTTAAAAATAAATTATAGTTGCCATCAAAACAAACCGAAGAATATAACAGACAAACCTATTAACAATAATTAAACAATATTAGCCTCGTTAAGTGGACAGCATTGTATAAGACGTGTCTATTGTATAAATAAAATACAAAAGCAACAATTTGTACTGAACCAAAAATACTTTGTTCTCGCGTAGTGTCAATTTGAGCAACATAGAAAGCATTATCGTAAACTAGCTCCAACCACACAATCTACGAAACGTGAGAGTAAAATCGTATGATAACATACCTACCTGATCAGTCCTCTCATCCTGACTACTAGTTTTCTACGGCATAGAAAATTCACTCCAATGTTAACAACACAATATATCCCTACATTATAAATAACTTAAACTAATCTTTACTAATAACCCGTGTAGTTACTTTGCTACTATTAAACATAATTTATTTATTAAATCTGAATTGTTATAGTCGTTGCTGATATCACCAGAGACAGGTACCGTCACCCGCGGGTCAAGTAACTGCGCCGTGCCACCTTGGGGTGCCTTTATATAGGAAACACACCATTGGATTTCAAAACATAAAAATGCCAGTACCTGAATCAAATTCGCAAAATGTACTTGTATGCGCTTGCTGCTAGATAATAAGTTTACTCTATAAAAGCACCCTCTCATAGGTACGCAAGTCCAAACTTATCCCGCAACATCAGGAATTCAGCAAATCAATCCTCAGATCAGTACTTGGATTGGCAAGTTAAGATAACGAGTTCTGGATATCTAAAATTGACATCAAAACAGCCCCCATAACTTAACATACCGCAGATAATCTAGGACTTGTGTACCAGTCAATAAATGTCATAAAATAAATTGCACTATTTTTGGCAATACAACCAATATCCTTGCCGTTCCCAGACATCATTATAGGTACAGTAAACTCGGACAAAAATAAGTACTAACAGGAAGTGAATCGGACGTCCAAGAATCAACACAATACACATAAAGTCGACCATTTCAAAAACGTCACAATAAAAAAATTAAAGCAACAGGTATTAAATTAAACAAAATAAAATAAAAATACGAAAAAGAAACGAAAACAAAATGTAACATGAATAGAAATAATTGCTAATTTTGCTGTAACTTTTATTATTTTCTTTAAAGATTCTAAAAATAGTAATTAACACCTTATTGTATACCATTGTATTTCTGTCATTAACAAATAATTCTATATTGTGTAACTCTGAATTCTAAATTCATCTAAATATTACGCTTTGCATTTGAATTTTGCTATTGCCTAAGTGCATATAACAAAAAAATATCAATTTAACATTTGGCTAAGGTCTATACAATAAATAAATTATTACATCTGCATAATCTTCATTTTATGATAAATATTCTAATAAGAGTTCCTCTCAAGAGGGATAGAAAATAGATTTATCGCAAGTAATTTCAACTAATTGAAGAAACGCGTCGTATTAGGATAAACATTTCTAAAGTTTAAATTCCTGCCCTGTTTTAGTATGTTTACTGAAATTATAGCTTTTATTAGTAACATACTGCCCCGTATTCAAATGATAATATTTGAATATCTGCAAAAATATGACAATCCATAGTGAATACAACGACACATTGCAAGGTGTTGCCAACGGACTTCTACTACTCCTTAAATTACTCATGGAACATGATAAACTTTACAATAAATCTGACATTACTCTGCAGGTACTAAGATTTCACATAGTTGTGGTTTATAATATATTTTATTTGTATAATCTAGGCAAGATAATAAATAACTCTCTTGTATAGAAGAAAACATTACATGCAATCTATTACAGGAACTACAAATATATAGCCGAAAAGAATTAAAATCTTCTGGCGTAAATAATTTTTAAACTTACATATTTGTTAACAGATTTTTTATAGAACTCCTCGTAAATAATGTTTATATAGAACTCTGTAATATAATATATCTAGCAGAATTTTCAAATAGTAAAGAAGTATCTGATAAATGAGGTCTGAAACGCCTCGCTATGCAACTCATAAGTATCTCTAGTCACAATTTGCAGGAAAAATTTAAACTGCGTAATTATCATAATATAATATATCTGTAACACTCTGCATACTTAGTTTTAAAATTGTTCTACCTATCTTTCCATATTAGAAGCATAAATACGAGTATTTCTCGTTATTAATATAATTGAAAGTTTAATCTTGAATCTACGCGATGAAGTAACAGTGAAACAGTAAATAGATATATGTGATACAATTTCTGACATAACATGTAAAAATAATTATAATATGATATTGGAAATTCTAATCTTCTATAACCCCATTTGGCAAAATATTCCTCTTTAACAAGACAACCGAAATGGGGCAGTAAATACATATGATTTCCATATAATATATATAAATCAACAATCAACCAACAACATATATTTTAAGGACATTTTATGTCACATCACATGTGACATGTTCTTAAGTTTAATTTAGCACCAATTGATGATATTATAGCTTTTAATAATTAAATAATTTCTTGTTGAATTAAAATAAAAAAACAAATAAGATTAACTCTGTAAAATAAATATTCCATTTAGATTTGTTTTTAACGAGATATTTATAGTTGAATATGAAAATTAGATAAGAAGACTGCGCAAGGGTAACGACATACCTTGTCCGTAAAAGTTAAACGAAATATTATTATAAGTTACACCAATTTTAACATATTAAGCTTAGGCACTGGCTAAATTGACTATCATGAAAAAGATATCTGCAACATTCCGATGTAGCCTCACCGTAATTTAATTCTAATTTTTCTCCGTTAAGTACCTATCAATGTTCAAGATAAATTTCGTATAAAGATTATGAAAGGTAGGTACAATAAATTCGTTTTTATGAATTTTACAGTCTTAATATTGATTATCATGACGTATATAGTCGCCTCGAATTTATCTGACAATTTAATATTTTCATAACAAGTTTTTTTTTTCAATTTCCGAGTAAAATGGGAAACATGAGATGATATTCTTACTTTAACTATATAATGTCATAAGTATATTTACCTACTTGGGCCTAAAGGTTTCTATATTCCTAAGGAAGCTTCTTAAAGTAGATTGTAAACTCTGAATAATGAAAATAAATAATTATACATAATATTCTTTGAAATTTCTTAGTCACCTAATAGTCGTTTTAACTTATATACAAGTAAAGGCACACTAATAGGCAAGCGTTCCCAGGACCTGCTACTTATTCACTTGGAAACCTTTATATAATTTGGATTATCAACATAAGTATCTTTCGAAGATCTAATGCATTCATGCATTTCATACATACAATCTGTATCAGAATCGTGTCTATATAATTTGTTACATATACTCAACAGAAGATAATGTGTATCTATCAATACATGGAAGACTACTTTTGCCTCTAAATTTAACTAAATAACTTTAATAAGTACAATTTCTTAATTTACGTTTAAGGCAATTTGATTTCTACTAAAATAGAATTTATAAATCATCTCATATTTCCAGTAGGTTTTTAAACTTCTTTCAAAGCACCGTCCTAACATCACTCAACAACAACATTGTCGTGTCACGTGTAATATTTACAACAACCGAACAATTACATTACATAACATTTGTTACATTTAAATTTCATCTTCTTCTTTTCATATAATCTGGTATAATGAACAATATGTACGTTTAATTCAAGTGGATATAAATTACGTCCCTATTAAATATTGTTATGTCGTGTTCACTACATACAATATTTCGTTTATATTGTCTTTGACAGATATCTAACAATAGGAAGTTTATTTTAATACAAATAATGAAAAGTATATTTAACTAAAAATAAATATGCACCTCGATATTAAAATTAAAGGAATTGACAATGACATGATTAAGTCTGACTGATTTGAAGCTGCGTCTGTAAGGAACTGAATCTATGAACTACGTATTACTGTTTTAATGAGATTATTGAGAGCTATTCTAATAAATATTTTGTCACCACTGAGTTTGGTTCATACAAGAATAGCGCATCATGTGAAACCAGTTATTATCAACATTGATAAACTATTTAAAATTATTCTTAACAAAATCTAGTCAATAAAAAAATCATAGCCCGTGTTGAGTTAAACTTCGGAGAAGTTATAATTATAAATTAAACATCTAAGATCACTAATAAGGCAAGTTAAATGAAAAATGCAATTCACACCACTACTGTTAATGGCGATCGATAAGCCTTTTTGTAGCTACCATAGCCTCTCCACTGAAACAATCCACATTCCATAGAATATGAATGGTCCATTTTAAGAAATTACAAAAAGGCCACGCCATTGGTAAACATGTAAAATTAACCCCTAAATAAACTTATACTAACTAATTCAGTTCAATGAGAATTGCGTGTAATCAAATAGACTACTTTTGAATTAACGATCACCATGAGTAGTTACTTTGTACCCTGAAATTTTTGTAAGTAATAAAATTAAGTAACAAGTGAGTGCAAAATAACAAGTAAACCATAGAATTTTATAAATCTCTTCGAAGTTCAGCACTCTGAGAAACAATGGAACAACTAAATAAATAGATAAATATAACAACAAACGACTACTACCGTACGTCGTTTAATATCAACAAACTTATTATTATAGTCGTGAAACTTAGAGCTCGAACGCCTATTCATTTGCAATCTACGTTTTACCCACTATATAAAAATTCAAGTTCTATTTTACTTTTAATATGAATAGATTTTTAATAAACTTACACTTATAATCAGATCTTTATATATTGTATTTTACGATATATGTGTAAGTAACATAAACTTTTTGTTTACGACTCTTGCTTGGCCATTTGTTCGTTGGCGTTTGGCTGATTCTTGTGAATAATTTTCAAATGGGCGATCATGTTATCCTTTCGAGTGAATTCTTTGAAACAAATGGGACAAGGGAAAACTTTTACGTCTTTTTTGTGAGAAGTGACATAATGTCGACAGAAATTGCTGATGTGAGTATAGACTCTGGCACATATTTTGCACCTAAATACGTTTTCCCCCTCTTTAATGCAGTAGTCCCGAACGGATTCGTTAGTTTCCTCATGATAACCGCCCATGTTTCCTATGTTATTTTTCCTAATCGGCGAGGGGAATATGCGATGTTCCCAATTAGTTTGCGTTAAGTCTGATACTTCGTTGTTAGCCATGTTTAGGTTATTCTGTTCTAATTCAGCAGCGAACAATTGAGTGGCAAGAGCTGGCATAAGTACGGGCTCGGGGGGGAATTTATCGAAACTGTTAAGCGCGGGGTTCAAATTTGATAGACCTGAAAGCTGGTTGAATAGGTTCCGGGCTCTAAATTTAGATACTTGGGGTAGCAATTTTTTACTATTCTTTGGCTTTAAATTACGACCTAGTCTGGTTTTGTCATCTGTCTCTTTCAAAGGCCCGTCCCGTGAGTTTGAGTTTTCGCGGCTTCTATCTGGATTATACTTGTATTCGATAGGTTCATTATATTCGTCGACACCATCATTGTTAGGCTCTTGCTTTATGGATCCATTTTCAATGGATAGGACCGGACCGTTTGTTGGATAATTGGATTGGGTTTCCTCCTTTGGTGGTTTTTCGATATCTGAAATATTATAATTTAAAAATACTTATTTCAAAATCGACGGCGATGATTCGTATATAACACAAAACATTGGAAATATTATAGCATACGAGTTTTAGCAATTATAAATAAAAACTAGAATATTTCCAATTTTGCTTTGTATGAAGGAAAGCTATTGGGAATAAGCCTTGTTCATTTTCCCTTGTCTCTCGAATAATATGAATTTGATCAAAAAAGTTAATATAGTGAAATTATGTTATTCAAACCATTACCAAACCGAAATTGCCCCTGGCCATTCCTCTAATAGCTCTCCCCAAAAGCAGAAAAGCAAGCAATAGTTAACTGATGTTTTGTAGAAGAAATAAATAAGCATTTGTTTCTTGATAATATCAAAAAATTTGATAGATTGCATCACTTACCCCTTTCTTATTTAATATTCAATTTATAAGGTTGATATTAAAACACTTCACTTCTCACTTTTATTTTAAAATCCTAACCTCAAAGCTTATATCCCATTAGCTTTTCTTTTTATTTTCTAATATTCTATCTTTTGTCACATAGTGTTAGGTCAATGGAAAGGAAGATTAAAATATTTACAAAAGATAAGCGACCATAAAACATAAACTTATACATCCGTGTAATTTCGCGGTTTATACAATTTTCGTTTTGGTTGTTTGCGAGGGAACATATTTGTTTCAAAATCTAGAAAGTGTAAAAAACTATAATATTATTCAATATAATAAATGCTACGTCGAATACTGTGTGTATGTAGTGAGGACATACCTGCAGACTCGGAGTCTTTCCCAGAGGTTGGAGCTTCGTTGGACTGGGCATCGTCACCCTCGTCGATCATGAGAGCCTCCCCTGCATCTTCGCCGCCGGACGTCGCGCCATCTTCAGCACAAAATCCATCCATCTTAACTTCCAGCATTTCCGGGGAGCCTCTTATAAGTTGATCCCCTGCCCGGTTTGATGACGCGTGTGAAGCGGACTCCGGAATAAATTCACCCGGGGGGCTGGCCGCTGTATTGAGTGCGTCACTAGAACTGCCACTAAGCTTCCTTGGTCGACCTCGTTTCCGCTTCGGTTGCATCAGGGCGTTGCCCAATAATGGCATTAACAAATTGGGTGGTGCTCCCCCGCTTGGCATGCCAGATGCCGGCCTCTTTTGATGCATGTACGGATGTATTCTGTGAAGCTGGGGAGGTGGTGTATGGGGAGTTACGCCAGTTTGTTGTTGAATCAATGAGTTGGTCAGCGCTGGAATGTCACACTTTTCCTCGTTCACCTCTGTGAGGCCCTTTATTCTTAGGCTCTCGGCAACCTTCAGGAATGCAGTCAAACGCTCTTGGTCAACGCTCACTTCCCCTCTGTACATAAAGTCCAATAAGCTCTTCATATCTGCATATGGAACATCCTTTAGTATAACGATTGGATGTTTCTCTTGATGATTAACAAATAGAGCTTGGAAGTAGGGACTGCAAGCCGATAAAACCATTTTGTGTGCTTTAAGCAACTGACCGTCCACAGCCAGGGTAACATCAGTAAACGTTTCAGCGTGTAATAGCTGGTCAAAGACAGACAACATATTTGACTGATGGTTGTTCCACCGCAAACAAAACCTTTGCGTAGCCATTGTTCACTGTTTCTTTTTCCTTCTTTGAAAGATATGATTTCACCAGTCCAAGCTTAAAAGCTAAAGCATTAACAATATCTCAATGATGTATACATAAGTATTCTCTCATATTCCATGAACAATACAACAAAACTTTAACAATGGGTAATGTTTACTTAGTAGCCATTTTTTAATTTGTTTGTTTCATAATGTTAGTGCTTTTTGTGTGACAGGCGCATGGGGACCTGTAAAGGATGAAAAAGTTTAAATTAAGGACATGCCATAGATTATTTTAACATGATAGTGCCTATATGAATCGCCACATAATATATACCTGATAATATTCTTTCAAACGTCGTTTCTAAATAGCATCATTAATTAATAACTGTACTTGGGCTTCGCTAACGTGATGTTAATTACATACCTGCATTTGACAATGCTAGATTAATAAATAACTAGCAATAATTAATGGTAGTGAAAATCAAATGAAAGTCTTCTGTTTTTTAAAGTATAAACTAAGAAAATTATAAAATATCAGTACACAATGAAGGACATCTATGAAATGTAATTAAATTGTTATTATAATTTGGTTATAGGTGAAACAGAGAGTGGAGGTTTGCATTGATTTCTCTCTATTCATGTTTACAAGAAATTATTGCTCCATATTATTACAACAATAACCATATTGGTGGTTTTTCTGTCACGCTATTTCAATGCATCTATCCCCAGAGACGAGCACGCGACGTATTGTAGATTTATGATTTTGCCAGTAATCAAACTGAGATTTCTTAGAAGATACGAACAAACCAACTTTCCCATATCAACTTACTTATCATGTTACGTGAAACAAAGGATAAGTAAACAATTTTTGAACACATATCAGTTTCCCGTTTTATATGTACCTACGCGCTTCAGGGGTTAATATCTTTCTGTAATCGTAGAAAACGTATACATAATTTACGGAAACACTAATTAATATTTGTTTTGATGCTTAACTTCAAACATTAAATTAGTTTTATAAATACTGCAAACACAACCTAAAAACAAAAGCTGCCGTCAACTTAAGAAACTGACATTAATCAAGGAAAACTTTCATAATGTTACAATAAGAAATAAAAAAAAGATTTTTAAGCATTTGTTATTCGATCATAAATAATTGTGGGTCCAAAGAGACTTAATTATAATTATAACTGGTTGTTATGCCAGTAGATACCTCGTAGTTTCAATCAAGGTTAAAAAAATCGAGGGCGCCTCTAGCGGCGGGCGGAGAGTCCGTGCATCGGCGAGCGCACTGCAGTAGGAAAAAACATTCTACGTGTAACCGAACGCAAGTAGGTACCTATACGTAGGCACTCACTGCACCCAACTTACATCTCTTTTTAACATAATATCGTTTTAAATCGCATAAACGGTAGCTTCTACGAGCCTATCTAGTTAGACACCAACAAAAACTATCCTATGAGAATCTTATTAGAATACGCACGAGACAATATTAAGCTTAAAAACATATATCTGTTCCACATCCACAGGTGCTGACCACTAATGTTATCGCGGCATAAACGGGCGCACGAATTATTACTACGCACCCAGTCGAGCGCGTTACATTACGTCATCACAATGGCATTATTACCTACAATATCCACACTAATTCAACCGATACGCCGAGATAAGAACAGTTCGGGAATAATTACATCACAACACTAACATAAGGGAACATACCACACGTATCTGCACCACAATCAACTCGACCCTTTTATGGGAATGAGGATCAGCCCTTCCGCCATAGTCCGAGTCCGCGTTTACGTCGCACCCCGCTCGCCCGACGACTGACGGCCGCAACCCCGCGCCGCGAACACCGACTCGCTCCGCGACTCGAATATCTCTCACAAAAAATACGTCGTCATCATCGAAATGGCGGCAGCGGATATATTCAGCGCAGGGTGCACGGTAAAATATTGATTTATTGAAATTTATTGATTTCCTCTCCTGCAACCGAATCCCGCACGACAGTGTGCAATCATCGAATGATTCACGTGTTTCGGGGTGGATGATTTATATTTATCACGGATTTCACAGAAACGTGGGATAACGGCGGGGAAGATTTTATTGCAGTTACTGAAACTTTAGCAAACAAATGGGTTGGGGTAAAAACCGGCTTCCCGGTTTTATTTGTATTGAACCGGTAACATCTTACATATGATGTGTTCTGACGTCATTCTGATCGAAAAGCAAATGCTTACCATATCCAATGACAAAATTTAAGTTTTTAAGGGTTTGTCAGTTAATTAAAGTTTGGCCATTATTTTATCAGGTTAGACTAATAACGTTTTTGAATGTGGTCGTATTTCTAGCATTGCTTCCAATTACCTCATGCGGATCTGCTAAAAATATTCATCTACCACTTAGCTTTTACACCGACCTTAGCATGGATATGGTGGAGTGGAGGGATGAGTTTTCCACGTGAAAAACATCAATCCACTCGTGTTGTCGCCATGTCAGCAGCGTCGTCCGTCTCTGTTGCTCGCGGGCGGGGTTGGATGGACGCCTTCCTTGCGGCGAGTACCGCCGGAGATGCCCGAACTCCGCCACTTTTCGCAACCGAACGCACCCGAGTCCGCACGGAAAATAGACCGCGGGGCGCACTGATATTTTTTTAAGTTCACACTTTTCAAACACAATTTTAAAAAAATTTACAAACTCAAGTTCAACCAAAAATAGTACATAAAATAAATGTCTAATTGTCCACTTTATAGTATCCGATCGAAGGTTTTGAATTGAATTTAAGGATGTTGAATGAAAAAATCCGCGCGCGGTGTGTTAGTCGGAAGTATTTTTAATAAAAATGGCCTGCCGCCTCGGCGGGAGGAGTGGCAATGGGCAATGAGGTCGGTACCCTCTCTCTGGCACCCGCGCGCGCCCCTCCCTGCCCATGCCGCTCCGCTCGGCACAGGGTTAGAAAGTTTCAAAAGTGAATCGTGGAAAACACGCAACATCGCTATAACGTCCTGGATGCACATCCAATTCAAAACAGGGATGACTTGATATAGAGCTCTACGTGGGTGGCACCTATTAACTCCGCTCTTTGGTTTATTTCAAAATCTGCATACTAATGTGGAATAGCGTCCAGAAAGGACGAATGCATCCGATTATTATCGATTATAAATGTTAAAGTTCATTATATTTAGTAATGACATGCATTATTTCCTTAAAATATACATAGAAATTTTGTGGTAGCCCTAACGTAATAGTTTGGATTTGAACCAGTAAAAATTTACAAAAACTAGAAGCCCATCAGAAACGATAGCCAGCATTATACAGAACACGAGGCATTCGATCTATGTCCTCAATATTAGCATCGCATCTGTGATTATAGATGTCATGGGCTGCAGTAGCTACTTACCATTAGGTAGAATGCAAGCCTGTATCCTACTTCATAACATAAAAAAGTACCTGCGAACCTAAAGCAGCGATTTACTCTTGATTATAGGTATTTATCCATTAACGAATACCTCGGGTTTGAAAATCAGATAGGACGTCGGCAAGGGGGTACTCGATATAAAAATCGAATAATCGTGATAAAGGATCACTATTCATTCCTACATAGGTACATAAATATTTGTCTGTACAGTTATGAACGAAATAGTAACAATTGCCGGTGCTTTACAAAATAAGAAATTAATTGTTAGCTAGCATCCTACTTTTGGAAACCGAAACATGCGCTGGGAGGGACAGTCATCATTTTATCAACAACACTCCCCTGATACCAAGAGGCAGCAGATCAGATGTCGCTTATCTCAATGTGCCTGTTATCTCGAAGTAAATTTATCTCGTATCCATCATCAAAAATGGGTTAAACCCAACACAAGTGTCTCAAGTTACCTCTTCTGTTTACAATACATGGGGAGTACCACGCCTGACGTATTATACTATAATCAATGACAATCTTTAAAACACTCAAATAATTGTTAAATAACTTAATCGTGTGTAAAATATTATTATTCGATCGATCTTAGATCGTTAAGTAACCAAAAATGTTTTTTAATGACTGCAGAAGTGTCAAACGGACAGTATCACATTTTGTTTTTTATTACTCATAATATGCATCCT
>DWIE01000104.1:0-23079 GCA_018248235.1 Choaspes benjaminii
AGAGTAGCCCCGCATCTGTGGTTACAGATGTAATGGACTGCAGTAGCTACCTACAATCAGGTGGACTGCAAGCCCGTGTGCTACTTCATAACATAAAAAACATCAGGGAAACAGAACTGCTGTAGCGATGTTTATTTGGTTACTGTTTACCATCCCACCTGTCTCACAAGATGGATAGGTGTTATGAGATTTTTTTAAATATTTGAACTTGTTATTGCTAATAACGTGTACCAGATGGCCTTTTAATTTTATTATTATTATGATATAAAGGTGACAGCCAGCATATGTGAAAACGAGACGTTCGATATTTGATCTCATAAGTACCACCGCATCTGTGGACTTTGTTAGAGGTGCTTAATAACATAATAATATTAATTGTGTTCTATATCATGACATAAAAAAAATATTGTGTGCTATAAATATATATTACTAGGTACTATTAATGCTTGCGTAGTTATGGAATAGGTACGGGAGTTCGTCCGTGAAAATAATGATTAAACATATATGTATATACACTTCTGATGAAACAAGTCATAACTTTTGAAGCGTAACATTTATTAAGTCCCAGCGGCTACTTGATGAATAAACAGCAGATACAGACGTAAAGATCTGTGTTATGAAACACGAAATAGACGCGTTTCATCACGACTTTTTGCAAATAGACGAGATTGCACTTCAAACAGACTGCAAACAGCTGAATCTCGCAATATACGGCACCTTATCAAATATTAATCTCGCCAGCGAGCGAGTTCTCATTATGTGACGAGCTGCACCCGAGGTATTTTTAATAAAGTTAATATTTAAACTTTTATTCAGTAACTAGCAGATCCTCGTAAGCTATATGGACACAGGTCCAACATAATCATAATAATAACACAATTGCACCGAAACACAAGTAGTGCGAACACTACTGTTTCACGACACAGTAAGGTGTGACGGTTGTACCGACCCAGTCGAACATATTCATGTTCTACCACCCCTTAGGTTATTCCAGACACGGAACAGATTAGAAAAATTCGTCTCGCCGCGGGAATCAAACTCGCGACCTCACGGCTCATCACCGTCTACGCCATGGAGGTCGTCATGTATATATATATCGTATGATTTTAAACTTTAATGATTTAATCGTGGCTCTCACACATTTTTCTGCACGGCACGGTCCGCCGTTACCATCATCCATGTAACTGGTTCGAAATATTGGTTGAAAAGAAATAGATCGTGAGCACCCGTCATCGGTGGTAAAATTTACCGTAAATATTAGTATGAGTATAGATTTCTAAGTGTTTCGCCAATCACTTACTAAACGAACTGTGAAAGAACTGTAAAAAGTGATTTTTACATCGCCTCGACTTGAGATTATTGCCTGAGAGATGTCTACGTTTTATGAAATAATATAAAAGTCAACATCAAAACTGAAGGTATAATAAACGAGCGCGCTACAAACTTCGCAAGTAATAAGATGACAGCATCTTTGTGAAGATGCGGTTCTGAGGTAATACTAAAAGGCGGAGGGAAAAAAATTATGAGACTTTTACAACTTTTGCCTTTGTCCGTGCAACAATTAGTTTTCTTTTCATCAAAGCAATTAATGTTTAATATCAGGAGAAGTTGAGAGTTGGGTGCCCGCTCGGGAGGAAGTTACATTTTCCTGTATAATATTTATCGCAGTGGGTGATGTCAACGACTAAACGTGAACGAATACTAATTACGTTTTAATTGTACGTTGTCTTTGACATATTAAAGTCAAACTCAAATTCATTTATTCAAAAAAATAATTTTTAATACTTTTCGAACGTCAAAATACAATTCAGCCGTAAAATCCAGCCATGCAAGCGACGACACAGCAGCTGCGATAAGTGAGTTAGCTCTCAAGGCTAGAATCTATATATTAATACGCGAAGCGGAGACTTTGTAACCCTTTTTAAGAAAATTACGCGTACATAGGAGTGTGAAATTTGGCACAGTTATTGTTTTTATGGAGAAGAAATACAAGGAATTAATATTTTTGTATAATACATTTAATTGTGTAAAAAAAACATTATAGACACTATTGTGTGTGTACACTGTACACACACATACAAATATGTAGGTATACCCTTTTGTTTTTACATAAAATGGTCGAATTTCGACCACTGGGCGACCTCTAGTGATGAATAAATATACGAAGATCTTTGTGATGGGAATATTCGGTGTGTGCCAACACAGGCAGTGTATATGAGGAAACCAACTTCTCAGGAGGATGGCAGCTGTGTTCCATCTTGAACAGGACAATGAGTCTGAAGCCGAGTCCGGGGTCCAGTGATAGCACTACGCGAAGTCCATAAATAAATAAAATAAAATAAAAAGTATTTTATTTCTCTCTGGTGAAACAAATTTTAGTTTTCATTCAAAATTATATCAGAAATCAACTTCTACATGTCATTTACACTACTGTGCTATACCTGGGCGAATGCGCTTTGCTAGTTTTTTTTAATGCGTAAATTCTATCTAAGGACATCTGGTGTCGCGTAGAAACTAAATCAATAGCATTAATGGTAGTACTACAAAGGTTCAACAGAGGGCGCTGGCTTATTTATTTGCAATAAATTGGATTTTTTTGAAAAATGTCAGTAGGTAGCCCGGGGTTTGGAAATGTCCCCGGCAATAGGCTCATCACCATTTATATTTATACGAATTTTCATTATCTCCTCTGCCTACCTTCGGGTAAACACATTCCTGACTTATGTTATTATTTTATTTAATATAACACACCTGACATTTGGTATAATTACACTTGTATACAACCAACTAACAATGGATACTTTATTGTGTTTCATTGTATCATGTATAGGTATATCGTACAACTATTAGACAAAGTTTATTGTTCAATTTTACGCTTTTACGTATTTTCCAATGGCCTGGGAGGGCAATTCTGTTAGAACACTCTGTCTCCATTTTAATTTCCTCCGTAGTTTATAATTGCGGACCGGTTTCTAAATTGGAACGGGCTCCCTTCTGTAATTGATGCTTTTATTGTAATTTGGGAGGTTATTAAGTTTATTGATGGGAGCTGACGGAACACGGCAATGCTTTGTCTTTAGTACATTCATTAATCACTATAGAATATAGACACCTATGTATTATACTACATGTCTGTTCTAACTTCGCCCAGCTGATAAGTGAGACAGAAATGAAACAACCACTGTCCTGTAGCGGCAACCCCTCTTTGAGGATAAATATGTCAAAAAGTGATGTCTAATGATGCAGTGATTGCAATCCAATGAAAATATATTGGTATACTCTTTGACGTAACCAAGCGACTGAAACGCGCTATCGAAGTTTTCTAAGATCTGTGCATATATACAAAACAACGACCAACTATCGGAGCTCAGCCGCTCCTTAGGCAGGACCATGTCACCGCCAGGAAATTCTCCTGATCTTGAGTTCTATTTAAGTTCATACGATATCGTTACATTAGTAAAATAAAAAAAACAGTGTGTAATTTCATCGTTTCATCATCTTTCTTTATCTATTTTCGTTATAAGAAAGTGTATGTACGTGTTAAATTTTCAAGTCAGTATTTGTTACACATTTCGCGAAACTCAAGACATAGACAGCACAGTCAATATCTATGACGTCATATGACGTTGGTTACCAAAATATGTCAAATGACCTTGCCAGTTTGTAAACAATACTGTTGGACTTAATGCTGCAAACTATTCATTTGCCCAATTATTATTTCAAATATCTATTGTGATTTGTTTTAAACTTCCCCTGTGACATTTGTGAAGTGCGCGATGAATATCGATTTCGAAACCATGTCTGTTTTGGAGGAGGAGTACCAGAATGTAAGTCCAAATTACTTCCTTTGTCAAACTTGTTTATCACTTACATTATATTATGATTAGGTTTTAGCATATAAAGATAAAAATAATTAGCGAGGATTACGGTAAAACATAATTTGAATGTACTTATCCGATTTTTAAGGTACTGTAATATTTACTTCCGTGTTTTAATGTTGACACAATTCTATTTTCAATTTTATATCGAGGCTCCTAGATAAAAACTTATTGCACAACAAGATGAATGTCATCATGGCTGACCTAAATAACGGGAGCTTTAAAGATGACAAGATAATACTAAGTAATATCAAATTACATTTCCATGCTCTATATCAACATTATACAAATACTTGAGTACATGTATAGAGCCATACATTGCCACTACAAACCACTTTTCAAGGTGTTATGAAGTAAAAACAACTTCACTATTTCCTGTACTTGATTTTCCCTTAGATATATTTCATGTACAGTTAAATAAATAATTTTGATATTAATAAGGTGGTCTATGTAACATAAAGCTATAAATGGCACATAATATAGTTTTCATGCATTTTCCCACAGAACAGATAAAATAAGCACTATTTTTTTTAATAAAAATTAGAGTAGCAAATGGGCATGCAGTTCACTTGATGTTAGGTGACCAGTGCAGCCCATGACAACTGTAACCGGATTTAAATAGACCCATTATTCTATTCAAAGTCGGTCACAAGTGCTTTGCCACTCTTGAGGGCTAAGTTGACTGCCGTTACTGTTTAGGATAGTTCTGTTAGGTCATTAAAATGATATATTTAGTTGCATTATTCTTGCGACTCATTAATTAATTAACTATTATAATTATAAATTGGTAGCTGATAGATTGGCATAGCAACGCACAAACCAAACTACTGATGAATTCAAACCTTAAGGAGGTGAAAAACGGATTGAGACTTTGAATGAAACAAGTCAATCCGTGGGCTAGGAATAGTATAAAATTATTGAAAACAATCTTTCGACTTACAGTTTTCGTTAATTAACAAAATACTTCAGGCTTATGCATAGTCCATTTGCTTTTAACACTTGATATATTTTCATTGATTAGTTAATCAGACTTTTTTACCTAATTTACATTATCATCGGGTTTCATAGTGTGCAGAGAATAAAGCATGCGTAAGGATTATGAGAAAAATGTATTATTTAATAACAATTGAAAAGTTATACAGTATATTATAGATAATGTTTTTTCTTGTTCCGACATTTCTTTTGTTCCAATTGAAATCAAAATGTAAACTAGTTTTGCATTACAGGATAAAACATATCAATATTATAGACAATACAATACTAATTAGAATCATATTAGAATATATATTTTTTACTGTGGAATGGAAAACAATTCTTTTTATAGTAAAAGGGGGCAAACAGGCAGATATCTCACCTGATGGTACGAGATTACTGTTTCAAATAAACATTTGCAACACCTGGAAAGTTGCTAATGTATGGGCAGGAAATTATAGAAGTGTTAATGTGCTTTAAAAAAATATTTATGTAATAAATGTACTTTTTATTTTGTAACTACATTGTTGTAAGTGCAACTACTGGGCAAGGTGTTCTGAGTTCGATTCCTGGGTCAAGGAAAGTGTATCTGTCTGTAAAGTCCTTAGTAGAAGCCTGGTGTTTGGTAATGTGCATAGTAGATGGCACAATCATACTGATTTCATGAATCAATCAATAAAATAAGCACATAAAATCAAAATTTTACTATAGTGCAAATTATTAATGTCATTGCTAATTTTAAGCAATATAGGTAAATATGTAGAATTTAATGTAATTGCTTTAATGTGTTTTTATTATCTCTAAAGAAAATTTATCTTTGCAATGACTAAATATGCCTCCTCTGCAAATATGGAAAAAATATTTTGCGTTTATAGAATGGTAGTTTTGCACTAAACAGTAAATTCCTTTGTTTGCAAAAAGATACCTTTGTTCTACTGAAGAGCCATCTAGTGTCTGACACATTTCACATTTAATTTGTTACCGTTAGGACTTAATAGTTCCGCAATACGCCAACAGATGGCGCAAATTACAATTCCTTAAAGAAGTGCTTATTTATTCCATTTGTCCAATTGTTATTGATATAATGCGTAGTTTTTTTTGTATGTATATTATGTTGCGCCATCATGATTTTTACTTGATGGCGACACATTTTATTTATTTATTATTAGTTTTATGAATTAGCTCACGGGCTTGCAGTCTACCTGCTGGTAAGTAGCGACTGCAGCCCATGACATCTGTAACCAAAGAAGCGGTGCTATTTTTCAGGACATAGATCGAACGCCTCGTGTTCTGTGTATGCTGGCTATCACACCCTTACACTGAAACACAAGCAGTGCGAACACTACTGTTTCACGGCACAAACAGATGTGACTGATTTACCGATCCAGTCGAACATATTAAGTCACATATTAATGATAAACATTTGTTGAGCCACAGTTGTTCAACATTTTTATTAACCTAGAAACTAGAAACAACATACACAGTATACATAATACTATGTTATGGGTAGTACATGAATACGTTCGACTGGGTCGGTACAACCATTACACCTATTTATGCCGTGATACTGTTCTCACTACTTGTGTAATGAAATAGCCACCACATGTAGAGCACGAGGCGTTCGATCTATGTCCTCAGGAGTAGCACCGCATCTGTGGGTACAGATGTCATCGGCTAAAGTAGCTATTTACCATTAGGTAGACTGCATGCCTGTGAGCCAATTCATAAAATAAATAATAAATAAATAAATGTGTCGCCATCAAATAAAAATTATATTGACGCAACATAACGCACTTCATAACATTAAAAAGACTTGATCAAATATACTGATATACAGAAAACAATATTCGTTGGATTCGTCAATCCAGAACATTCGATTTCTAGTGTAGGTACGTCCGATGTACACCCCAATAGATCAAAGTACACAACAAATGCTGCCCTCTCCATTACCACCCATTTCGTCGCCCATCGAAAATCACCCCGCAGGGTGGCAGTAAGGGTAGGTGTCCACGTAAAGGCGATTCACACGACACCGTCTCCTCACTCTTCTCAATATATCCGATTACGAAGAAGCATTAAGGGTCGTGACCTTACTACCTTATGTTCGCTATGACATTTTTAAAACAATATCTGGGCAACCGAGCTTTATTCGGCTTTTTTATTTTAATTCCCAATTTGTACGATACGTATCATAATAGAGAAGTGAATAGCAACAATCATCAATTCAATCGCGTTTTTTCAGGAATTACATCTTTATATATCAACTTAAAAAGCAAAATCTTACTCAATACAAAATTTCATCACAATCGTTAGAGCCGTTTCCGAGATCGTCGAAACATATAAATGTATATGTACTATTATTATTGACGTTTATTGACGTTTATTGACGTTTTTACATATATAATTTTTAACATAAGGGAATAAAGAGAAGTTTCTTTTGGACAAAAAAATGCAAATTCCGTGTAACTCACCGATTCCTAATAGATACCACCTCGATAGTAAAATGTAATTGATAATAAAACAATTTCCTATTAAATCTACTGGCACAGTTGTAGTTGTTTTTCTAATGTATTATTATTCTTATCTTATTATTTTTATTCATCTACTTAAAGCGATTCACAAATTGTGACAAATGCGGTAAAATGATGACGTGCAACATCTGCTGACGGAATGTGCCAAGAAAGAAATATATAATGTCCGTTATAAACATAAACACCTTGGAGCTGGGGTCATGCGGAGTATTCTTCTTGAATGTAACTCTGTTTCAGCAAGGATGCTCTATGACGTATTGAGGCCGGTCGATATTGGCAATTATATAACAATATATATTAATTTATCGTTTGTATGATATTGATAAAGATTCAAGTACTATGGGGTTTATATATCCATCACGGAGAAAAGCACCTAAAAATAAGGAGACAAAATAAAAACGCAAAATACAGCAAACTGGCATGCAGACCTGATGTTAAGTGACCACTGCAGCCCATGACAACTTGAGTGAGTTGGGTGACCGACTCAAACAAACCGATTGTTCTGTTGGACGTGGGCCACAAGTGCGTTGCTAGTCTTGTGTCTCTTTCTGTGTGTGCTGAAACGCAACTCATAAGAACTGTTTCGCAACAGACAGAGGTTTGGTGACGGTACTCAACCTGGCGAGCCTGGATAGGTTCTACCAGCTACATTATATTATTTTACATTATTTTGTGTAATATGTGTTTACTGTCGCGACGGATATACAAGATCAAAGGTCTGATTGGTGTGGTTAGTGCGAGTTCTATTTACATTTACATTACATACAAATTGTTGTATGGCGTGTCATTATAGGTATATAAACCTATGTTAGCCGCCGGTTATAGTTGCCGGTATGGTTACCAGTCGGCGCTATTTCACTCCTATTCAAATTGTATGTTTGTTTGTAACATTATCGAGATCGAATAATTAAGGTAACTTGAACTAAGCACACAAAGGATTATTTCGTTTCGAATGCATACATAAATAACTAATAATAATAATAATAATAATTTATCTGTGCGTATAAATAATATTGCCATCAATCTTTCTATGTGCGTTTGTTCATGCAAATCTCCTCTTTATTCGTCAGGACAATTTGGTCATCTTGGTCCAGTTTAGTGTTGGTTTCATATAAAAAGCAATTACGTATTAAGCTATTACGATATCATATAAGCACAGTTTTATACGCAGTGAAACTCGCGGGGTGCAGCTAGTGATAAAGCGATCACAGAACATTCTCGAAGCGTCGATGTCGTCTGAAACCTCTTTATCCTGTTCATGCGCACTTGATGAAAAGCAAAATAGAATATCGCAACCCTCTTGCCGGCGCTTAGCAACGCGCCCGCATTTCACTCCCAACGATGTAAAAACTAACACGCTCCTGTAATTTATGATAACATCATTTTAAATTGTAATAATTATTTAATTTCAAAGTGATTGTGTGTTCACCGGTGCCCGATGGGATGCCTCTCTATGCGATTCTGTGAGTATATAAATTGTATTATGTGCTAATCGATTGTTTTTCTTTGTTCGCTTTTTATTTGTGGTCTAAACACGAGGATCTTGAATTATACGGTTTTAATCGATATATTTTTAATGATGTTGTTCATTATTCTAATTAGACTGAGATTTGCTAAGACAAGGTATACCATTACTTATGAAATAGGTAACTGTTTCTAGTTGAAAGCCTATAAAGGATGCAAAAGCTGGCAGCCAGACAAAGACCAGCCTTTGGTATTTTCGCAACAAAAGCTTGTTCATGACCGTGAAGTAACACGGCATTAGCATTTTCAAGTTCACCCTAGGGGGTATTCACACCCCGAGACTGTTGTGACTGGGAATGCCCTATCCCACTAGGCTTTAAGAGTGTTTTTAAGAAAGATGAAGGGGTATAAGTATGTGTCATCTGTTTTTATTGTTTTAATTATAATCTTTTGCTGGACGTTGCGTATTGTATATAAGAGCAAATGTATGCAATGGCTGTATGTTCGCATTACTTGTGCTTCGGTGTAAGGTACTTACCATCAGCTAGACTGAAGTCTTGAAAGATCGTGTGTTATTTCATAACATTTAAAAAAATGTAGGACAAAAATCGTGTCGTGATCAGTTTTAATGATTGATGTATAGAATGTATGTAGTTGCTTTATCTGTTTAATGGAGTCAAACAAAAGCAGACAAAACAACAAAGTCCAAAAAAACAGTCAAACAAAACTATTTTAAAAAATAAAATTTAATTAATATTATCGATGTTCCTCCCGTCCGCCATTTTGTGGACGTCGGCCGCGATCTCCACGCTTCCAGACGCTCACCCACACCGTCCACCCCCCCGTCTGTTCCTCTCCCAACTCGCCTCATTGCCATGCGCGAATCGATAACGCCTCTCACCTGGACCGCAGCGTCGGTCACGTTTATGATGTATATTTATTGCCCTGTTAGGGTTGCGTAATTGAAATGAATTGTTATTTGAACAACCTTCTTATTCTCCCTCTTAGGATTTTGTCCCCTTCGACCTTGTTCTCAAACATGTGTGCCTCGTCTGTTATGTTAAGGGTATACTGATTTAAATGTCTGGGATTTTGGGAATAATTTCATAAATAAATTTAGTTTACAATTCGAAAGCGACAGTGTTCGCATTATCATGTTTTGGTAAAAGAGTTTCGGCCACCATAAGTTTTGGTAAATGTTCAAACTCAGTCATCAGGTGTGAGATCCAACTGGTTCATATGTAATGAATTCCTATAGCAACTGTATATTAGCAGCTCGTTCGTAAGAAAAAATTCAAAATAAAATTAATAAATTAAAAATAATATTTGAGGTACAATATACTACTACAACTACTACTACTACTACTACTACTACTTTACATTTCAATAGTCTTGTGTTATATTTAACCAAACTGAGCCACACGTGTAGTCGTAAAGCTGGATATAATATATATTTTATATTTTATATTGTATTTTTTTTTACTTTTTGTTGACAATTGAGGCCGCATCGACCAGTCAATTGAATTACCTAAATATATTCACATGACAACTTGCCTATGGGGAATTGTTATTGAATAAAAACCGTTGGGGAACGGTTAAAAGATTAAGGGCCCACTCTTATCCAGCCTTGACTTTATGGCGAAGGGGAGAATCATCCCTCCAATGTCAGACCCTTTTCATAATGTTGTTTACTGTCGGGCCTGTCTGGTTCCGAACTTGTAAGCGAGACAAAGGGGGCAGCATGATATGTATTTACGATGTAATTCACTACAAAAGTTTATAATCTCCTGTTCGAGAGCAGTCAGGTTTCATATATTTTGCTATCGTGAGCCAATCTTTATTAATGACAAATATTAATTTCGAATAACTGACTGACTGACATATCACCGCATAGCCCAAACTACTAGGGTCTAGGAGCATGGAAATTTGCATACAGGTTCCTTTTATACTTTAGGTGAGCGTGATAACAAGCGCTAAGGAAGGGTTTTTGGAAATATAAACCCAAAGGTGGTGAAAAGGGAGATGAAAGTTTATATGACGCGAGCGAAGCCGTGGGCAATAAATAATAATAAATATATTAATTACGAAATAATCTTCCAATGAACATGTGAACATATAAATGTAGGTAATGTGTTGGTTCATACTTGCACGGAAGCCCTGTGAATTTAAATACAGCACAAATTTGAAATAATTGGAAAAACTGACCTGGCCTATGTCTCTTTTTGCGGTAAAAGGTTGGCCGTAAAGCAACACGCCATTAGCATTTTCAAGTTCCCCCTGGGGGTGTGTTCACCCCAATATTGTTGCGACTGGCAATGCCAACGTCTTAACAGCGTTGAAAGGCGTGTGATGAATGTATAAGTGATTGATAAGTAAGTACTCGTACAGATCGGTTGATAGTAGTGCTTTGAGTGTTTCTCTATGATCGAATTTAATCAATAATACGAGTATGTGGAATGTGGTTATCATAGTTCGTTTCGCATAGTCCGCCATTTGTCGACATGATCCTTGTACGCGATTGTTCATCCGTCGGCCATTTTGTGGAGATCAGCCGCGCTTTCGAAGCTTCCAGACGCTCTCCCCACACGCTACCCCACTCCGCCCGTCGGCCCCAACATTCCGTTTTGCCATGCGCGAATCGATAACGGTTCTCGTCTGGACTGTAGCGTCGGACACGTTTCTGATTTATTACCCTATTCCAGTCGCGTAACTGTATTGAATTATTTAAACAACGTTTATCTTATTGACCCTCACAACTTTGGATCCCCTTTGACCTTGGTCCCAAACAAACAACAAATGTCTGGATTGTCAATGAGGTTAGCTGTACATTTATGATTTGAGTACCTTAAGCTTTGGGAATACAATTTTTTTAATGAAAATAGGAGTAGCATGCCACACCGACATGCAGTTCACCCAATGCTAAGTGACCTTGCAACTCATGACAACCCTAACCGACTCAATACAGATCCATCGTTCTGTTCGAGTTCGGTCAAGAGTGCGTAGTTACTTTTGAGGGCTAAGTCGGGCGAACATGGATAGATTCTACCACTGATAAAATGATACCGATAAGTTGAAAACTAAACATACAGGTGACATAATTTTATTGGATTCGGAATCTTAACACCTACTTGTATCATGAAGCAATAGTGTTCACATTGCAACATATGGAAACATATTGTATATTCAGAATATGTCGTCGTCTAACTTGCGACTTCAAGAGTAATGACGCCATCCTCCTTGTTCACAGATCTAATAATAACCAGCCATTTAAAATTTATAATCCGAATATATTTAACGTAACTATTATTGCGACATATAAAACAATAAATGTTTTTAATTATAATAATATCAGTAACGTACATATCAGTAAGTATGTAATTAGGTAAAACGAAGTATTTTGCATAAAAACCGTTTAAAAGGGGCTGAACAATGAAAAACAAACCGGTACTTGCCCTTGACCTCGATTTTACGTCGAAGGGGAAGAATCATCCCTTCAATGCCAGACCCTTTTAATAACGTTGTTTATCGATGCGTCAGTATCTGCTCTGATGTACTTAAATAAAATAAAAGTTTAAACATGGGACATTTTAAACTTTACAGTCTTGTGAAAAAAAATGTTAGCATTTTAATTTCTTAAATTCGCCTAATTCTATCTCACGAACGTCTACACGAAATTAAATGTTGATATTCTTTTTTTATGTTATGAAGTAGTACACGGGCTTGCAGTCCAGGTGATGATAAGTGGCTACTGCAGCCCATGACATCTATGATCACAGATGCGGTGCCACTCTTTAGGGCATAGATCGGACGCCTTTTTTTAGTAGTTTTTTTTAATTAACTTACTCTAGTTAAAATTATTGGTTAGCTCTATCAAAATCAAGAGAATTTCTCTTAATGTCTTCATAACCATGACCTCGACGACTTAGACCAACGGCTTGACTTTGTTCGTTCTTGAACTTGAACCGTCTCGAAATCAATGTATCACTTTGTTTGAAACGTTTCATGTAAGTAGATGGTTGATTAGGGTTTGTTTTTGTTGCGTATATTGTATGTTTTTTTCTGTTGTTGTTGTTGTAGTTTTAGTTGTTGTATGATTTAGGTAATATTTTTACTTTTATAAGTTTCTAACCGGGTTCATATTAGGCTATTTGAAGAGATAGTTAGTTTTTAGTAAAACGAAAAACATATTTTTTTCTAAATTATTCCAATTTTTTTGTATTCATTTTAGGTACTGCATAAAGAAGAATGCCAAAGGTAAAGTAATAGTTTCTATACGTTGTATTCCAAATCCGCCATCCTGCATCGGTAGCAGTGGTCAGCAGCGTCCGCGAACCTTTCAAACGCCACCCTTTCACCCTCGTGGGGAGATAGCCGCCCACCCCTTTCGTATGCAATCAATACAGCACCGTGTGCAAAGCTGGGTGCGGCTCGGTTTATTACTCTTAGTTTATGCAAAATAGCAACTAACAACTAAATATTAAAATTTAGTTAAATGTTAAATATAATATTAAAATATATATTCCCTGTTACATTTGGTTTTTCAGTGAACTGATTAAATCGATGCCATTGTTATATTCAAATCTTAGTATTTAATTTATTATAGACTAGGTTTAAAGTTAGACTTCGATGCTTCAGCCAATTTACACAATATCTTTATATTTTATTGCCTATGTCCTATTCAGAAGTTTAAGCTTTATTATTCTTCAAAATCCGTCCAGTAGTTTATATGTGAAGCAGTAACAAACATTCATCCATTCTCACAAATTTTGGCGTCTATAATATATTTCATCGTTGGTAGAATCTGTCCAGTTTCGCTCGGGTGAGTACTATTACCTCACCTAATTCTGCTATGAAATAGCTAGAGTTGTGTTTCAGCTTGAAGGATGTGGCAGCCGGCACGAACTGGATACATGAGGCGACCAACTTAACCCTCAAGAGTAGCAACGCACATCTAACCGACTTTGAATACAACGACATACTGTATTTAAGCAAATAGTAGCAAATGGGTATCCAGTTTACCTGATGTTAATTGACCACTGCAGGCTTATGACAAGTAACCGACTCATAAAAGACCCGTCGTTCTATTCGAAATCGATCACTAGAGCATCACTCTAAAATACATCACAAGAGCTATTTGATAGCAGAAACTTATTAAAAATTTAACACATCTTAACGATGACTCAGGATAAAAATACTATTCCACGTGAGTGATGCCGTGCGACGCAACCAGTTATTAAATAAACCTAAGCATTCACTTTTGTATGGATAATAAAATCCGTACGAGTTCAATTCGGCTTCTGGAAGGGTCTTAGGGTCTATACACATCAGCGATATTTTCTGCTAGTAGCAAATAAAAGGAATAAAGTTTTTTTTTTCCTCTGGACAGTTACATGAATATGTCATTATTGGATTGAAATATAGGTTCTACCCTTGTATATATGTTTTTATCATATTGGTTACTAATTGCGGATCGATTACTTGCCTGACGTCAATCGTAAAATTACCTGCGTATCTGATCAAGATCAGTTAACACTTTTGGACTCCAGAATTTGGAGTGCCAACGCGATCAGTGGATGTGCAGTGCAAGCGATGAAATAAAAAAAAATTAAGCTTTTAATTTTACGACATAGAATTCCATAACATTAACAAATATAATACGTATTTTATTTCATATAAACACATCGGTCATCTGTCACAGCCGCAAATGTGTAACGACCCTTAGGCTTACTTAGGCCTCGTGTCGTCGTCACGATCGATATTGCATTCCGCGGTTCGAGGGAGAGGGCACGCGGTGGAGGGGTTGAATTGTCGCGTTTCCGGCCTTCTAGCATTTTTCTTTGTGGAGCCCAACGCGCAACTCGCGTTATTAATTAAAATGTAAATAAATCTTTAATTTTAATTAGTAATTACAACAATAGTTAGTGTCTAGTTTATATTAACAATTAGTTTACTGAAGTGATGTTCAACATATTTGCCGTGTCTCAAAACTTGTAAGTACTAGCTTTAGTTAATTTAATAACTTGATTACAGATTGGTAGAACTTTATTTATTTATTGTATATTTAAACGAGCAAGTCTTTATATTTATATAAACGTCGACAATCTCGGAAACGGCTCTAACGACTTTGATGAAATTTCGCATATAGATAGGGGTTTGCTGTACTAGAATTGAGTACTCTATTATGTCTACATCAGATGACGTTATGTGTTGTACAATTTGGATATATATATATATGTATATATAGAGGATCTCGGAAACGGCTCTAACGATTTGGATCAAATTTTGTATTTAGATAGAGGTTAGCATTTTAAGTTAAGTGTAATTTAGGTGTCATTCCTAAAAAAATGCAGTTTACCGAGAATATAAATGTCTAAAAGAAATTACTATTTTCTAAATTGATTACTCTACAATTTCCACCAAGTGCCTTAACGTGTTGTACAATTTGGGCATCTATAGGTATATATAAAAAAGACGAGCAAAGCTCGGTCATCCGGATTTTAGTATTTTATAATCGAAAGGCAGATTTTCTAAAACGTACTTGTATATTAGGGTAATTCTAGGGATACGCAAAGTATATTACATATTTAATTATTAATAATATTAATAAAAATGAGCAAAGATTTGACATACGAGTAAGTGCTATCAAATCTTTTTATTCACGTATATTGTTAAAATTCTTGTAACATGTAATGTTTTATATAGCAAGCTTTTTGTGTGGCGCAGCGGTCAGCAATGATATTGAATATTTTACCCACGGGGGTCTTTTGGGGTGGCCTCCCCCTACGTTCACTTGTCCAAGCTTATGACGCATTTAGTGCAGGCGAGGAGTGTTGACTACCAAACCCCCTCCTCCCCGCTTGCTTCCGCCGCATTTAAAGTTAATGCGCAGTAACGTAATTATGGTTCAAATTTTCATTACACTCAAATTACTATATAAAAAAAAACATAACTCACGCCTGTATTTACTCGAAGGTGTAGGCAGAGGTGACCATAACCCACGTTTCGCCAGTTATATTTAGGTTCCATTGCTACTACGACATAATATAAAGTTGACCGGGAAAATTGTATCTTCGGGGATGTTTGAGGGGTGTTTTATGGTCTCCTCGATTTTACGACCGCCATTAATCTTGAAGCTTTATCTTTGGCCTTGAACTTGTAAGGTCAGTAATTTGTTTCTTGTGTTTACTTAGGTTCACTTGTATTTTTGTCGGGTTTGTTGTTGCTTTTTTGTATTAGTTTATGTAGGTATCGGTTACAGATTTAGGTACGTTTGCCTCATATTCTTACTTTTAATAAAATATATTGAAATATATGTTATATATAATATATAATATATAATAATGGTCTTCTTATTAATCATTAAAAAACGTATAATACCAATGTTATTCTTCAAAATAAAATCAAATTACAATTGTAAGCATTTGTGATAATCGTAATCTAGTGACCCGTAGATCTATGACTCCTATTAAATTGTTTCTTTCTATAATATGTAAATATAAAATCTATTAGACAATGGTTAAGTTAAAATGATGTACGAGTAGTAAACTATCCATAATAAATAAATGACTACCGATTGTAAAGCGTATAATTAATATTTTTATTAATATTAAACATATAAATGATTTGTATTAAAAGTGTACGAAGATTATCGACATCACAAATTGGCGGCTTTTCTCTGCGCTAAAAACATCTATCTCTACCGCCTATGCATCCCTCACCCTCATCCCTCCCGCCTGGCTGCGTCTGTAAGGCCCGCGGATCGATACTTCGGTGTGGCACGGAGGTCGAGACTGCCTCAACCCCTTTAAATTTGTCTCATCGCATTTACGTTGGAGAAGCAACCGGGCTCACCATTAGTTAGTTCTAAACTTTATTATATTGATGAATCAATATATGTAACGTAATCTATGATTTCATCGCCTTCTCTTTTATTACATCTGATTAAATAATTACACATCTTACGGGTGGTAGAAAATGAATATGTTCGACTGGGTCGGTACCACCATCGGGAAACAGTAGTGTTAGCACCACTTGTGTTTCGGTGTAAGGATTTAGTAGCCAGCACTCGAAGAAAACGTGGCGTTGGATCTATGTTCTCAAGAGTAGCACCGCATCTATGATTACATATGTCATAGGCTGCAGTAGCTACTTACCATCAGGTAGACTGCAAGTCCGTGCTACTTCATAATATAAAAAAAAAAAAAAAACCATTGATGTATGTTTTATTGGTTCAACGCGTGTGTTTCTATCTTAAAAGTTTCTTGAACAGCATAGTTTTATATTACATGATCTTTAAATATAACCTGAAGTAACAAGTTGTTTTGCGGAAGCTTCGGTGTCGGCCAATTTGTTGTTATTAACTATAATAGAATAGAGATTCGCCCGGGTGAGTACCACCACCACACCTATTTCTGCTGTGAAATTGCCCTTATAAGTTGTGTTTCAGCTGGGAGGGTGTTACAGACGGAATGCACACAATAAATTAGGTGACCACCTCAGCCCTTAAGAGTAGCAACGCACTCGTGACCGACTTCGAACAGATCGATAGATCTGTATTGATTCGGTTACGGTTGTCATGGGCTGTAATAATCATTTAACAACAGATGAATTGCATGCCCGTTTGCTACTCTGGTTTTCATTAAAAAAAAAACACTAATTGTACCAGAAATTCACAATTCCACACCACTTAACCCGGAATCTGCAATTCATTCCTCTTCCACAATTAATACGTATCCTCTACATATGGTATTTCCTGTTATGTTCTTAGAAGCGCATATTAGATTGAAATTAATATTTCGTATGACTCAATATGCTAAGTAGACTTTTAATTAAATGAAAAACACAGTGTAGGTAATTGTAATATCACGGCTATTAAATGATAACTGCAAGTATATATATTTATTTCAAATATTGCGTGGGGATCTCTTCAATGGAGCAGATATTGCGTATGTCAAATGACAGCGTCAACCGTCTGCTGTACGCGGTGCCGGTCACGAACATGCTACGTATGCCCAACGTTACCCGTTACATGTAATGTTAGTGGTGTAGCCTTAATTTAAATGTATGCAAAAAAAACAAGGAGTAAAATATCGCCACGTCTCACAAGTAATATCTCGTTTCTATATGTGTTTAATAATTTCATGAAATTAGGGGACACATTTTGGAAAATATACCAGTTAGGAAATGTCCAATATTCTGCACCAAGCAGAGTGATCTGTATTAGGTTGTTTAGGCACCCCTACCCTCTTGCTACACTATAGGCCAGGTAGTTAGACTCTTCGTACACCTCCCCTATTACCAATGTACCCGACCCCACACTTACCTGTCGGCTAGACCACCCGACCACCCGACCACCCGCGTATCTCCCCCCAGTCGACTAGGCAACCCGACGCTCCGTGCACCTCCCTAGCCGCTCAGGCTGACGGCTCCCCCCGCGCACCTCATGCCCTGTGTATACCAATCGATAATGCGCTTTCGGTGAAACAGTCTTTGTTGTAAGGGCTAGTGCCTGTAAAATGTTTAAAATCGAATGTTTAAAAAACATTAATGGTAATTGTTTTATACACGTTTGGTCTTCATTTAATACATTTACACATTTTACATGACACGTGTACATCTTTCTTACTGATGTCCTAAACGATAATGACAATGACGCACTTGGTACGGGCGTAGGTGCATACATGTACCTAACATTCTAAGGTAACGGGACTCACTTAATA
This sequence comes from Choaspes benjaminii, assembly GCA_018248235.1. NCBI lineage: Eukaryota > Metazoa > Arthropoda > Insecta > Lepidoptera > Hesperiidae > Choaspes > Choaspes benjaminii. Next base: position 18,565 of record DWIE01000104.1, read on the forward strand.
CGCTTTATATAGGTATTTAGGTATAATATATAAAAATAATATATTAACCCCGTGTTACGTTGGTCGTCCACGCTAATCTCCAAAATGACTGAACCGATTTTAATGTAATTTCGTACCTGTGTCTTGGCCCAACATAAGATATAGGATATTTTTATCATAATAAGTGGTCCCTAAATTTATTATTAAAATTATGTATTTATATTAAAATATCCTATTATACTAGGATAGTAGTGAAAAAATAAGCGATTAAAAAAAGATAAGGTTGAAGGTTCTAGTTTTCTTTCTTCTTTAGCAGAACACAGCTCACAGCAAAGTGTATTGCTCAATCCTAATGTTGTGGTCCGCTTGACTAGGCGCATCCACTCCTCTCGACTGGTCGTTTTTCTCGCACATTGGTGCAGGAGGATGTATATTTCCGCTCTGACTTGATCTGTCTAGTAGGTAGTGGGCGCCCTACCGCGCGCCCTATTGTTTTATTCTCTTCCTTCCTATAGACAGATATATATTTATTTTATACTTCATATACTGTATTACCAAGCGTTCGATGGACACATGGAGCATATTATATTTTTCATACATATATAGGTACAACATGTAAACAGTATAAAATCTATAAAACATTTAAATTACAAAATGGCGGCCATTCCCTGCACGGGAGAGTTCCACCTCCCCCGCCATCCCCTGTGTCACTCCCGTCTGGCTTCGCCTGTGCGTCATGATGCTGCAAGGAGTGCGTGGGAGGTCGAACCTACCTCCAACCCCTTTAAATCTATCGCATCACATCTATATATAGATAAATCATCTGTTTGTATGTACGCCTTGCCGCTTTATCTTTTGTAAATTAAATTCCTTACTTGTGTTAGATTGTCTGGAAGAAATCGCTTTGGAGGGCTTGAAGCTATATGCATGTCAATTTATTTATTATATATGACCTTTCTTATTTGGTGTACAATAGAGATTATTTGTATTGTATTGTACCGTATATATTTTTTTTGAAACTGATTCAGAGCTCACTTTCTTTTATATTATTATACTTTCTTAAATTAAACATAACTCACATCTGCACCTACCCGAACGTGTATACGATGATGAATATCGCACGTTGCGCCAGTTATGTTTCGGTCCCATGTAATAGGTGGCGTGCCTATTGGAATTTACTGGGCACATTTCCAACTGTTGGTCTACCTGTTTGGTTGGGTGGTTGGTAATATCAATCCGGTCATAGCAAATTTCGGTTGCAATTTCGTTACGGCACTTAGGCTTCATTTAAAACGTTTATTACTATCAATCAGTCTTATTTAATATTATTAAAATGGATCTCATTTCGTTTTTCACGCAAGCAGCCATTTTGTCGTTGCAATAGTCAGCCACGTTCCCGATCATTCCAGACATAGCCCCACCTCCCCTTTACCCCACATCGCCACCCTGCGCTCGTCGCAGCTCCCGCTGCTGGTCCGAACTAATGCGCAATATCTGCATTGCGGCTTTCTCTTGTTCTGAAGTAAATCAATATTTCGATACGTGGGTACGTTGTCCAGTGCAGTAACGTTGGTTTATTACATTTTAAACTTAAATAAATTGCAATGTAACATTTATGATTAATGGCTGAGTATTTTTATATGATTTATTTGTTGATAATATAAAGTTTCAAAATAGAAAAAAGAATTCTCAACCACTATATTCTGATATTGCAATGCAAACGGGAGTAGTGGTTATTGTAAGAAACATTAATGAAAATTGTGTTATAAATAACACGCTAAAGTGTAAATTAAAAACAAATATCATAAAATTCAATTGACTGCTCGAATACGTGTATCCATTTTGAACATTAAATATTTCCTCAAGTGCTGGCATTCGTTCTTCCAACTCAGGCACTCTGGACTAACAACGTTCATGTCTTTCTTTGTCTCACTACATATACCACTCGTACTAGTAGTATAGTAGCAAAGGCCGCACATTAGATTACTGGAAAGTAAGCGGTGTCGGCTTTTATTACATTTATTGTATGCCATATTTTTTCTCCTGTGAGCCCAAAAAGTAATTGTCTACGACGTATGTTGATACTATTTTGTAGGAATTTCCAGTTTTCTATCTAACTTTTCGCCCCTTACCTGAAGCTTCGATGACGCATTTTGTGCAGGCGGGGTGTGGTGGGTACGCCCGTCCACCAGTCTTCAATGTTAGTAGCCTAGCAATGTAACTTTATTTTCAATATTGAATTTGTCTCAATACGGATATGTAGGTATATACCTACATAGGTACAATAGGTGCATATGTATAAGGTCTATCTATATAGATACCATATATATTATAGATTTACGGGTGGTCCAACATGAATATGTGCGAATGGGTGAAACAGTAGTGCTCGCACTACTTGTGTTTCGGCGTAAGACTGTCGTAGCCAGCATACGTAGAACACGAGGCCTTCGATCTATGTCATCAAGAGGAGCATCGCATCTGTGTTACTGATGTCATGCGCTGTAGTACTTACCATCAGGTAGACTGTAAGCCCGTGTGCTACTTTATAATATATAAAATATTACTACTACTTTGTAATATATATAATTTATAAAAAAAGCTATATTTAAAAAAAAAAAGAAAAAAAAAGGATAACTGACTCGCTTTAGGAAATATAAAACAGTACAAAAATAAAACCTACGTGACACTCCCGACGGGGAAATTGTAAACGGGGGGATTTTTCGGCGCTGACTTGTCGTAGCATCTACTTACTACACCCTTATCGCCATTGACCTTGGCGCCTATGTCTAGAGACGTGAGTTTGTAAGGTCAGTTATTTGTTTCGTGCATAGATACCTTAATGCTACGGTTAGTTGTTATATATTTGCTTTTCTTTGTGTATCAGTTACAACTGTCACACAATTCGTTAGGTATAACAATGATAATTATTGAATTTTAAAAAAGGGCATAGCAATAGTTTAATTTTAAAGGTTTATGGGTATATTGATGTCCTTTGAAAGGTCTGAACTATGGCAGCTCCCCACGTAGTTCGAGCTTCTATGCTTAAGTAAGCGCTAAAACATAACGAATGAAGTGCGATTCCGGGGTCATTTGGAGAATAATGCTAAGAAAGCAAGCATCCTGAAAGTCAGGTATGCTCAAAACAGCAAAGCAGTTTCTCAAGTGGAGGCAAAAAATTTTGCATTACAAATCTCAAGCTAGGCCTCATATGGTACCTATTGGCACTGTTTGCATCTCTGGGCTTTTGGACACTACGTCATTTAGACGATAGGTATTCCATTAATAAAATATTATTCCAATAAAGCGTATTTTAATTTTGACGAGACTAACAAACAGCAATTCATTTTTTTCATATATATATAAATATATATTTATATGGGGATGAATATTGTTAACAGTCTCATTTTAATAGATTATCTTATAGAAAAATAAAAAAGTAACACGACCAAAATTATGGAGATCTTTTCAAAAAGATGTCCATTGTATTACAAAACAGTAGTTTTTTTAGGCGGCAGTTCACATTAGAGTTTTATTCTTTAAGTGCGTAACATTAACATTCGATATGAATTAATTTCAATACGGTATGGAATGATTTAATATGGTTTGTCCCATTACAAAATTAGACCACGATGTATACATTATTTCCACACAAAATTTAAATGTAGTAAAGTACAGGTAGATCCCTCCTGCTTTAATGTATACGCTGGAACATTCCATTCCTCTCCCGTTAGTACCGCTCACCCCACTTCGCGCAGCGCATGTAATGCACCTGATCGATACGGCAGGGGCGCGGGGAGACCTAGACTGCGCATTCCCCTCAATCCGTCAGTGACGTTCCGGCATCCTTCGAGCTCTTTCGCGAAAACTTTAACATGGAGTGTTGTCAGCTCGAGTATAATCCTTTTAATATGTCAAACTTTAATTTAATTATGTTATTTGTTGCATATGTTTACAAGATCGTCTGGCCCCAACCTGTAAGTATTCATATGTTTGTTATTTTAGTGTTAATATTTTGCCACTCCTCTTCCGTTTCGTGTTGTGTCTTCAATATTAGCAAGTTTGCATCCATTTATAATTATACATAATTAAAATTTTTGTTTTCTTTTTTACAATTTAAAGTTCTATCGGGATTAAAACGGCCCCTTCTATAAATCTGTAGTCTGCTTGTATACTCAATTAAATTATTATTTTATAAATTATGGCTCAGGCACACTGACATCAATTTTCAATTAGTCATTTGTAGTGTTTAGATTTTCACGACCCCTACTCCTTCACTTCTCTTCGCCGCCCCGGTATCCTCATTGTTTAGTCAAACCAATATGCATTATCTATATCTTTCTATTTCTTTGACGACCTCCGTGGCGCAGACGGTGATGAGCCGCGCGCGAAACGTGAGGTCGCGGGTTCGATTCCCGCGGCGAGACGATTTTTTCTAATTTGTTTCGTGTCTGGAGTAACCTTACGGGTGGTAGAACATAAATATGTTCGACTGGGTCGGTACCACCGTCACACCTATTTGTGCCGTGAAACAGTAGT
>DWIE01000105.1:0-23077 GCA_018248235.1 Choaspes benjaminii
GACATTATAATAATCTTGTCTATGTTCTAAATACAAAATACCTTCACGAGGTTTAGAATGAGTGATATAAGAAAGTTATATTAGCTAAATTGATTTGTGTTAAATAATTGAAATTATATTTATTTTTTGTAAGTAGTAATAAGTAGAGAAATAATAATTTATGAGATATATATGGATAGTTTCTTTCTTTGGCTTGATCTTTTATCAATGACTTATATATGTTAACATATCTTTACTATACAGATACGGCCATATCTACTGAAAACCACCGGAACCCATCAGAACTCCGAAGTTAAACCAGTATGAGCTTAATCAGTACTAAGAAGGGAGACCACTTGGGAACGTTGGGTGCTCTATTTTTTTTTTGATAAACGAGCTGATCCCTCCAAAAACATTTTGATGATTTTAAATGGAATTTATTTTTCATAACATTATGTGAAAGTACTTAATTTTTTTTTATTTTCATAATTTGAAAGATCTAATTGATCAGTGATCAATTTACAATGTATTTAAATAAACTTTTGACCGTAATTTACAACGCATATATTGTTTATATTTTTACAATCAATTTTTCTGACTCGCCCGCATTTTTTATTAAAACTTCAAGTGCGATACAAGGATGACCTAATTATATTGCAAGATTTAGATGACACTCAATTTATTTATAATTTACTTTTGAAGATAGGGCTTTGTCGAATGCTGAAATAAAAAACCGTTTATCGGATTTTAATGTTTACAAAGTCAAAGATTATCCATATAAATTAATTGCATACCTTGAAGCTAAAAGAACGTATTACAAAAAGAAGAAAAACTGGTATGATATTCTTTATTGGAAGAAAATGATTGATGTCGTTTGGATCTTTACGTACTGGACCAAGGAGACAGAAAATTAAGCAGGCACTTTGGATGAATAATTTTTAATCCTACCACTTCTGGATATAAAATCAAAACATTACCCAAAGAAAGATTTTATCATTTATTTGCACTTGATCCCTAACGCTATAAATTAATTTTTCTTTACAGATTTTTAAATAAGATCGGGTTAAAGAATGGCGATTATTTTACGTGTTATAAAAATGATATGGCTTTTATCATAGGTTTAATGAATTAAAAACGACTACAGAAGCTTCTTTGTCTAGGAGTCCCACAAAAAGTTCAAACTTATTTCTTATGTGTGGTGAATTTAGTAAATTAGAGCTGATCGATTTTTTGGCTGAAATCGAAGTATTTAAAGAAGGCTTTATTTATAAAAACAAAATGTTGAGTATTAAAAATAAAAGTTTTGGTTAATAAATATTTTTTTTAATTAGGTTGATTAAAGCATATTTTTGACAATTTTTGCTTTTAGCTAAAAAAATATTTAAATTTGTTTTAAATATTAATTTAAATTTTTAATTATTTTTTATGTGTCAATTAAACAACAATTTCATTTTCTTCTTCAGGCACCTGTTGTTTTTCTGTATCTTTTTTATAAAATAGTTCATTTGAAAATAACATATCCATACTTGATTTACCAACTCTACAATTATTAATGTGCTCATTTTCAACACGAAATAAAGTCCAAACAAATCTTCTAACAACTTCTATTAATATTAAAGTATATTCATTAAGAATTATAAATTTACGTGTTGTCCAAATAAATCTTGCGCCAATATTATACAATGCAGCACAATAGTAAAAATATTTAGGAAATACTTTTCGTGTTCTGTTTATAGACCAATCAAAAGTAAAATCCCAAAATAAAGTAAATGAAGATGCGATCAAAGAAATAATAAAAATAAAGTACTGCTGAACTTTAGATTTTTCTGTCCATATGGAACTAGTTATTACAATTTGAAAGCCAACAACCAAATATTTCATCATATTCATAAGATGTGGTAACCATTTTTTGGTGTCATTATAACGTTTATAACATTGAATAAGTCGAATCAAACCAAAGAAATTTAAAATAATTATCTTGGCCCAATAACTACGCGGCAGAAAAGAAAAATAAATGAGAAGAAAACATTTTGTAAAACTTTGGCACACATCTGCATAGAAAAAGTTTTTAAAAAATACACTTTTGTAAATAGATCCTATCATTCCAGGAATCACACCAATTAAGTACAATCTTGATCGATAAAAAAGAATATCATAAGGGCAGAATATAACAAATAGATTAGCGAAAAATATAAAATAAGCCGTAAACTTAGGAAAAGCATTTCCAATTAAAAAGGCGGTTAAAAATTCAAAGAAAATACAACACGAAATAGTTAATTCATATTTAACAGAATCTAAATTAGAAGCCACATCAAAATTAAAAATTAAATTGTAATTTATGTGATAATTATCAAAAACTATTAAACAACAACCGAAAAGCAAAGCCCCGAAATGACAAATTCCTAAAGAATAAACAACGTTTTTAACACACTTAGCTTTCTCTTCATATTCAGTAAAATACAAAAGACCACAAGAAATAGTAAGTAATATACCCAACAGAAATGTATTCAAAGGATTTACTTTTGATCTTTTGCCAATGTGACTAAAAACGTATTTAGTTCTATCCTCATCATTAACAGCAAAAATAAGTTTATAAACTCTTTTTATATTCTTTTTCATTTTGGTAGCACTTTTTGATCTATAAAAGGCTGAACTGTGAACTCTTCTTAGAAAATCGTTAGGATATGGATCATTTGGATAATATCTCTTATATTTACTTATTAAAATCGATATTCCAAGATAGTTTAAGTCTTTATATCTTACAATGAATGTTATAGCTTGGACTAATTCATGAAATGCTTTTTCTTTTCTTCTCCTTTCATAAATACTGGCTATATCAAATGAACTAAAAATGAATCCTTTCTTTTTATCTGGATATCTATACTTATTATTACCTTCTAAAGAACTTGTACTTTCATTTGCCGTATCCTCCGAAAAGCTACCTTCAAAATTTTCTACATCACTCTCAACTCCAGTATGACTTGCATGGCTTTCATTACCACACTCTTTAGATCTCATAGTTCGAACAGAAGATCTTTCATCTTCACTATAACTGTCTTCATATTCGACTTCTGAAAATTTTATAATCGATGACGTTTTCTTACTCCTTTTTTTCTTTTTTTTGATAGACTCAAGGATTTTCTTATATTCTAAGTTTTCACTTAAATAATCAAACAGCTTGTTTTTTTGTAATTCAGTTTGTGACTTTATATTAAAATAATATTCAGAAATCTTTTTAAAATTAGATTCGATAAGTTCTTGAAACTTATATTTATCAAGTTTAAGACAACTTTTGATAAGATCGTATTGTAAATAAGATCCCTCTAAATCACGAACCATGTTTGATTTAAGAAGATTAGAAAATTTCATTACTATGGGTGAAATTTTTATAGGAGTTGATAAAAAAATTGAAGAAATTGAAAAGGAAGTTTCGAAGATGGTAGAACACTTTACAAATTTGTCAAAACAACTAATAACTTTGAATGAATTTGCAGATGAACTTAAAGGAATCTTAACTAAGAAAAATAAATAATTGTAATTAACGAACAAAAATTATTGGTTTTTGTAAAAATTTAAAAGGAAAATAAAAAATATTAAAATGTTGTGAGTTAAAAAATATTTTTTAAAATTAATTAGAGCTCAAAGATTTTTATTTTTAATTTCAAAACTCTCATAATTTTGATCTGTAATAAAATAATATTTTGATTTTAATTTGACATTTTTGACAATGACATTGCTTATCAAAAAATTAAAATGTCATTGTATGAGCACTAAAAAAGCATATACAACATGTTTATTGATATGCAACCATAATAAACATGGTTAATAATCATAAACAAACATATTTAATGAGAATAATAGAACTGCTATTATTGTATGTCTTCGCACGTAATTACTTTTTTGTTTGTGATTAGTTTTAAAAAACAAGCTGACAATTTGATATTTGACTTTCTTTCATAACCTTTAATAAAATTTCTAGACTTGATACCAGTTAATAATAGGTAAATATAGTAAAGAACAAATAAGAAATTTAAAAAAATAAACACGCGACTCAGAATAGAAATAAAGCAACATCCAAAACCAATCCATCGAAGATAATTTCTTGAAGATCTTTGTAGTTTTTTATAAATTTCATAAGTTGATTCTTTAAAATAATACAAAATTGGAAGACAAGAGAAAATATACAAATAAAAAAAACCAATATTGTTTCTACCTATGCACTTATCAAACATAAAACAATGATGATCCATTTCCATCACACAATAATCACATTCTCTACAATGTGATACACCAACTGTTTTAAAAATATTACATTCTTCACAATATTTCTGTATATACTTCTCATCCTTATGATGGATTAATCTCAACCAAGTTCCTTTCTCATAAACAATCTTTACTTTTGTACCATCAACAAAATTTAAATCTTCTTCATCAAATGTATTGTAAGGTTTTTTAGAAAGGTATCCGGGATCTGTTAAAGTTAAATTAGTAAACGATAGTGAGTTTATAAGTATAAATATCATAATTAAAACAAATTGATTCATTTTAGATTCTGTGATTACAAAATATAATAAATCCATGGTATAGAGAAATAGATGGAGTATTGTTAATTTTTTAAGGCTATCTGTATCTTTTATCTTGGATATATTTTTGATTTTTTCCATGGATCCTTTTCCAAAGGGGAGACATATTTTTATAAATCAACTGACCAATCAGATTTAATCAAGTTTAACCAATTAACCCTCTACATTTTTGCCAATGAACAAATTAAATTTACTAAATGATTTTTATTTTTTAATATATCTTTGTTAATTAAAAAGAGTTAATAGGTTCATTTTGATTTTGTTTATTTTGAAATTGTATTGGCTGCTAGAATTAATGATGAATGTTTCAGGTTATATTTTTAAATGAAAATAATAAATAAAATTTATGAAAAAATTTAGATCTATTTTCATACTTTTTCTAGTAATGGTTGTGTGTAATCAAGAAATTAAACATATTGATACAGTAAGTGAGGAGAACACACGAGTCATAAATGAGCTGGTTGGTAGATTTGATTTCTTTGCACATTACTATAATTTTTTAAAAAAGGTTTTAAAAGAAGTTTTGTATTTACACATGCAAATAATATCAGAAATCAAGTTGTTTTGTTACTATTTTATCGTAAATGTCCACACTTTAATATTTTCTGCCTTCTTTATTTACCTTTATCATTCTTTTGTCTCTAAAATTATATCTAATAGATGTGGATTCATTTCCTTGTGTAAAACTCAAAAATACTCTGAAGTAGAAAAAAAGGAAGAATCATGTAGTATTTGTATCAATCAATTCGAATTAGATGATTCTGTACGTGTTTTACCTTGTGATCACGTATACCATTCAAAATGCATTTATAATTGGGTTCGAAAATCTTTAGCATGTCCTTTGTGTAGAAAAAGCATTATTGATGGATATCCAAGTGACCATGAAGTATTAATTTTCTTCTAACACACATTTAGATTTTTTTAAAACATTTTTTTCATTTCAATTTTTTCTTTGTTTTTCGATCAAATTTACAAATTAAATTCGTTTGAATGTTGTCCAAATATCAGTAAGTAAACAAAAACAATTTTTTTACAAATACAATGTTTTATTTATTCTTGAATGTCAGTAGGATGTATTTTTGACAAACTAAGTAACACTTTGATAGCAATAGCTTCATTAGTGTCATCTTCATCATGAATTGAATTATTATTAATATTGACAAGACGGTCCAAATCGTACTTTGGATTAATTGGTTTGTTAAAGAATGGTAACTTAGGATTTTTATGTGCACTAAAATAATTATAAAGATTTTTTGAGTCAGTCTTCGATTCAGATCCATTCGTAAATTTACTGTTTATATTATATGAAGAATCATAAAAGTTTATATTTGCCATTCTTTGATCATATCGCATTTTGTCAGTGTAAAAATGTTTCATATTGTGTGCTTCGGAGACAAAATCTCTTCTGAATCTGTTACGTTGTCTAAAAGTATCAGTTTTTAATTCTGTAGGTCTGTGTTTTTGGTGGATCTTGTAGTATAAACCGCATGCATTACAAAGGTAACAACCATCTACTCCTCTTCTCCATAAAGGAGTAACCGTTGTATTACAATTACTACAAATGCCTTGTTTTGTGTACATCAAGGGGTCTTAATAAAGTTAATTAAGTATTTATCAATGAGATTATGGCTATAAACTAACAAATAAACTTGACGTAAGGGCCCGTCACAAACAAAAATAAGAAGTGAAGTCTTATTTAATGATGCGAAGACTATGTTAATATATCAATATCAATATATCAAATCTTAAATAATCTTACATAGAATTCTTTATGGAAACATTTAATACTTATGCCTCATATTTTTTGTCTATTACATTTTTTATCACATTTTTTTATTTTTCAAAAAGATTTACAGTATCAAAATAACAAATATAGCTAATTAGACTTTCAATAAGTTAATTTTCGAATATCTGTTGATGGATATCAGGACACAAACACAAACAAATAATCGTGAATATCAGTTAATTATCAAAGAAAGGAAAAAAAGATACGATCAAAACATTATAAAACATTACAAAACATTAGTGAACAAAATTTTTATTTGAAATATTTAGTCCCATCCCTTTGATTTTCATTTTCGATGATAATTTATGAAAACAGATCTTTTGATCTGATTGGTAAACAAATATTTAAAAGGGCAGCCCTTAAAAACAACAGAAACGTGATGTTTAAAAATGTTAAAAAATTATTAAAAATTTATATTATTAATGAATAATTTTGTAAAAAATTAACCCTAATGATAAATATAATTCATTTTAAGTACTCTGGTAAAATGAGATGGACCACAGAAAGTGGCACTGTATCTCTTAAAAATAGACACAACGTTGAATTTTTAGATGAGGAACTCGAGAGATACGAGGCAGAGACTATTCTTGGAGTTATAGAGATAGATGATAATAGTTATCTTGTTATAGTTAAGAAATCGGAATCTATGGGACTTTATGAAGGAAATGAAATCTTTAAAATACTTAAAGTTGAATTTATTCCTATCATAATTTGTTCTCATACAGAAAACGTTGTCTATCTAAAGCAATTTATACAGACGTACGATTTTTATTTTACTAAAAATAAATTTATGAAAGAAAGATTTATTTGGAATATGCATATGATAGATAGATTAAAGGCAGATGAAGGAGATTGGAGAGTATTTCATAATCCCGAACTTCAAGATCCTGATTTTGGGTATAGTTACATGTTTTGTGGTTTTTTTGTTTCTAAATTTTTCAAAGTTTTTGATGACACTTACGTTATCAAGCTACTCAGTTTAGTTTGTTCAAGAAAAATGGGAACTCGATTTTTGAGTAGAGGACTTGATGTCGATGGGAATGTTTCTTTTTTTGTAAGAACTCATTTTAGCATAAGAAAAAATAACAGAACATTGTTTAATTTTAATATTTTACGTGGCTCTGTTCCTTTATTTTGGAAACAAAAGACACATGGAATTAATGGACGAGTTTTCATTTTAGATGACGAAGAAACATTAGATAACGCATTTGATAAACATTTCGAATTACTTAAAGAGGAATATGGTAATATTCATGTCTTAACTTTACTTGGTGAACGTAAAGATGAAAAATTGCTTAATACAATGTACGTTAACAAGTTAAAAGATAAAAATATTTCTTTTACTGATTTTGATCTTAATTCATTTACCAGTAATTTTGAATTTTTAAAAAAGTCATTTTTTGAAAAATTAAATAAATATGAATCTGATGTAACATACAGAGTCAATTGTGTAGATTGTCTTGATCGAACTAACCTTGCTCAATATTTGATTTGTAAATATAAAGTAGAAAGGATTATACAGAACCACACTTTGAATAAATTGATGCAAGAATGTTGGACTGACAACGGGCATTCTTTAAGTAATTTATATACAGGATCCGATGTAATGAAGAGCGATCTATCTCTTAATCAAAAAAGATCGATCTTTGGTGTAGTTGATGATATTTTTATTTCTGCTACTCGACTGATAAATAATCGTTTCACAGACAAACAAAAGAATAAAATTATAAATATTCTGATGGGAAAAGACAAAAGAGAAGATATAGATGATGTGTAAACAACCCATAGTATGTTTGGATTGTTAAATAATAACACAAAACGACTTCATTCATTCGGACAAATTTCGAAATTTGAAGATGGTAAATACACAGTTTCGTACAAAGACATAAACGTTTTTATAATTACAAATCATAAATTTGATATTGGTGATTGGGTTCTTTTATATGGTAAGTTTAAGAATGATGTACTTCATGTTAGATACATAGAAAAATTAATATCTGTAGACATTTTTATTCTTGAGAAAATTGCAAACTTTTTAGAAGAGAACGAGAAAAGTAAAAAAATAAAATAAATAATTTTCTATAATTTGTTAAGTAAATACCATAAAAAACATTGTTTTAGTTGCTTAAAATATTTAACTAAGGTTTTATTCATAACATTGCTTAATTTCAAGCATCGTTGGTTTAGTGGTATAATTATCGGTTGCCATCCGATAGACGTGGGTTCGATTCCCGCACGATGCATTTTTATCTTGACAAAATTATTGTAAAAGGACCATTATTTGTAATTTCTAAGATATTGTTACAGGGAATTAACTTCACAAATTCATGAGAATATTTAGTGCAAAGAGTTTCATAAAATTGTCTACAAACCAAATCGACCTTTTCTTTATTTACAAGTACAGATGGCTCAGACAATTGATTCATAATGACATTTTGTTCTGAAACTATAGATATTTGAAAACTTTTTCGTGAAACAGTCAACTTCCAGTCATCATAAAGTCTACTCTTTAAAATTTTATCAGTCATCCAATCAATAGTTTCCGTTTTATCCTCTTCTTCTACACCAAGAAATATTAAAATGCCTTCTCCAATAGATACGTTTGTGTATTTTATTGATTTGACTTTCTGAAGAATTAATTTCATAGGGCTTTTAATGAGAGTTGTCATACAAAAAGTTGATAGTTGTGTCGTAATTTACAAAGAAGAAGAAATTTGCAGTATATCTGAAGGTTATGTGATGTATGTGGGGATAGAAAGAGGAGATTCTTTTGATAAATTAATTAAAAACTTTGAAAAAATATTTTTAGAATTAATACCTAATGATATAACTAAAGATGTCCTTATACTTTCTCAATTTACTTTATTTGCAGATTTAAAAAAGAACAAGCCAAATTTTCATCATGCGGAGGTCAATTATGTTGCCAAAGATTTTTTTTACAAACTTGTCGTGAATGTAAAAAGTAAACACAAAAACAATATTCAATCAGGAATCTTTGGAGAATTTTTAAACATAAAATACACGGGAACGCACTTCAATACGACTCTTATGGACTTTAATTTTGACGTTTGATAAAATCCGTTTCATCTCTAAAATTAGATGATTGACAGCGATTATGAATCAAATGTAAGACCTAAGATCCATTAGAAAATTAATCTTAAAACAAACACTTTTAAATAAAAAATATCTTTATTTGTATGAACGTGTTGATTTTTTTATTCTTATTAGATATCTTTTTGGCTAAAAAAACCAAGAAAAAAACAGAAACACCTGCTACAAATATCAAACCACCCATTCTAAATTACTCAGACTATGTTATTGTTTACTCTATTAGAGCAAAATATAAAGATATCGAAAAATACATGAGAAAAAACAAACTCACATTTATGGGCGTGCCGATTGAAGACACGCCTATTGTAAGGAAATACTTGCGGAAAACTTACAAAAATAAAAAAACCAGAGTGTTTTATTTTGGTAAAGATCTCGGTCCTTTTGAAAGATTTAAGAAAGAGTTTGAAATACAAAAAAGGTTAAAATTCAAAAAAGAAATGAGGGATCAACAAAGAAAAGGTACTATTAAAGTTAAGATCAGGAATTTAGTTCATGATGATGTTTTTGTTTATACTAACAGCAAAGAATTTGCGAACGAGAAAAATAACCAATAAAACCCATGTAAATATGATGCACTTTTTATAGTTTAATAAAAGTTTATAACTTAATTTTAATGTGGCACATATTTTTAAAATATAATTTATTTAGGTAAAGTTTCCGATAAAAACATAGGATCTTCTCTAAATGTATCTTGTAGCTTATCATTACCTCCAAAGAAAAGTCCATCTATGATAATTGTAGGAGATTTACGATAGTGGAATTTTGCATTGACGTAATCACTAAAACCTTGATTTTCTCTCCTTTCATACTTCGTAAAAGGTATTTTCTTTGATTGCAATGTTTCAAGAGTTTGAAGACTATGAGGACAATAACTCAAGTATAAAACAACGACACGGTCTTTTTTAAGTAAGTCTTCATAGTGACTATCATATTTTAGACTTGGGTTTTCTGATTCTTCGTGTATTACAACTCTTGAGAATACACCTAACAAAAATAGTAATGCTTTGAACATATTGTTTACATTTTTGTTGTTTTTATATTTGTGTTTCACATTATTTTTTATTAAAATGTAAAAGACTTCAAAATGACTATGTAACGATAGATTTGTAGCAGGCAAAGCTTTAAAAAAATGTTTTATTCTATAAAAATCAAATTTTAAAAGTAATATGATCATTTGAATAAAACATTTATCATAATTGTTTAATTAATGATATTTTAAAAAGTACTAAAATATGTCTTAAAAAAATGATTTAAGACTTTAAACCTTACCTTTAAACATTGTATGATGTACTTGAAGGCTGTACTCATTGCGTCTGATGTATAGTCGATGCCATTGATATGAAACGAAATCTGAGACATGATTTTAGACGCAGTTTCATATAAGCGCTGTAAAGTATTTGCGTGCATTTAACTTGGAAAATATCATAACAAGAAGCAACAATGCTGGCAATGATAATAAACATTTTACCTTAGGTGTACCTTGTGTGTCTAAAATAAGTGTTTAAAATGGCTTATGTTTATTCTAAAAGAAAGAATAATTTACACAAAACTAATACTTATAATTCAAAACACAATAGAATCATCAAAAAGTAAAATTTATTCTTATTTTGTTTGTAAAATTGATAACCACATGTTTTAATTTATTACTAATTAAATTACTTTTTACAAAAAAACATTTACATTTACATTATATTTTTTGATTACTTTTAATACTTAATTAGATATAGATATTAATCATTTACAATCATATTTACAAACATTTATATCCATGCCAACATTATTACATCTATACACGTTAAGTTTTTTGCAGTTTCAGGCTATGAAATCAATCAGAAACATAGATATGCTTCTTATTTATTTAACATAGTCCTCAATAAGTGAGATGACCTAAAGATATGTTTTGATAAACACAAAGCGTACTCTACTTTATTTCAAGCTAACACAAAAAAATCAAAATATATAATTGTAAAAAATTTATTCGTCTCCATAAGACTTTAAGATTAATTCAGGATTATCTAACATAGTTTTTCTAATAGGCTCGACAATTTTGTTAATTAAATCAGCACCAATCTTTTTTAAATCTTCTTCTTTCAATAAACCATTAACATAATCTTCTGTAAACTTCTGCACATCATAAACATGATTATTAATCTCTAACGGCAATCCTTTTATTTCACACCATGGAATTATTATAAAATTAAACAATGACAACAAACCATCATTAGATTTACTAAAATCTACTTTACAAGATGCGATTTTTTTACTAATTTGATCTTCATTATCAAGCAAATCAATTTTACTATTGCGATCAGAACTGCTCATTTTATCAGAGTTCAAACCTGGAATCATAGGATTCATCAAATGAATACGTTTCTTGTATTTAAGATGAGGCAAGAATTCTCTAGCATACATAAATATCTTTCTCTGGTCGACTCCTCCAAATTGAGCATCTACTTTTAAGTATTCCTCATCTAAAGCCTGCATAGTAGGATAAACCAAAGAACTTAGTTTAGCATTGCCTACTTGTTTTACAACTTCAGATCCAGCGCGTTTTGCGTCATTGACATTAGTAACTTTTGCAATTTTTAAAATATCGGAAAAGTACGTTTTACTCTTTTGAAAAGTGCTTCCTTTTACAAAATTAATACGAGAAATGTCAACATCGATACTTTTTAACATAGCAACTATTAGATTTTCATAATATTTTGATCTATAATTAATTTTTTCAATAGGAGCTTTTAAATTATCTAAAAACGCGTGTATATCGGCGAGTAATACAGTAACAGAACAACCATTCTCTAAGAAATCTCGTAACTTAAAGATAGGAAGAAAATATGCAATATGAGGCTTACCAGTTGTAGCAGTTCCCCAGTAAAGGCTAATAGATCGTTTATCTAAGATTTTCTTTAAAACATCTTCACCACTAACTTCTTGTAAGTTTTTTGTAATTCCTTCAAAATTCATTGAGGATGACAAAAAAATGAATGTCATAAATTTTTTATACAATAAATAAATAGGTTTACCCAAAATTATCAACAAAAACAAATTTATTTTTATACACGTCACAAATTTTCCATTTTAAATGTCGTGATTTCTTGTATTGTAGACAAATCAAGTGAAGTAGCGTAATAAATATTTTCATAAAATATCACTTGAGAGTCAAGATATCGAGTTTTAATGAGATTAGGAATTGTTTCTTTCATATTTACAAGTGGATTAAACTTCCGATTGTTTTCTTCTACTGCTTTAAGATTTTCAACTGCTTCTGAAAATTCAGAATTAATTTCAACGGCTTTGTAAAAGTACAAAAAACTTTTTTCTGCATTTTTTGTGGTATAATACACAACTCCTAGAGTATTATACGCCATAAACATTTGATTATCAAGTTTTATAGACATGTAAAGTAAAGGGACTGCTTTTTGGTAGTTTTTATCTTCTAAATAGGCTCGAGCTATAAGATAAAGGATATAAGGATCAAAACACTCTTGGTTTTCTTCCAGCGCTTTTAATTTATTGAATTCATTTCTTCGATAATAGGCCCAAGCGTACATCCGATATAAAGGTATTTTCTTGACATAAGTATCTTTGATTTCTTCTAATATCTCTAAACATTTATCTGTATCACTCATTCTTTCATAAATATGCGCTAGTTGGATTTTAATATCGTTATTAAAAGATTCTGATCTAGAAAAATCAAGTATCGTTTTAAAAGTTTCACGAGCATCTACAAGTTTATTATTTTTTTTATAAGTTACTCCAACTCTGTACAAAATCTCACAATATTTAAAAAGTTCTATATCGTAATGTAATAAATGCGCATACCATTTCATCGCAATCGTGTACTTTTCAATATGCTCAAAAAGCAAGCCTATACCATAAACAAGGAACGCATCTTTATTTTGTATCTTCGAATACGCCTTTAAAAAAGATTTATATGAATTAATGAGTTGACCTTTCTTAATATTCAAATGTCCGCTAAGAATGTAAAAGAAAACATGGTCAGGATAATCTTTCTCAATCATATCTATGATATTTTGAGCAGCAAAATAGTCTTGAACTTCAATATAACACTTTCCTAAATTATAAATGACATGTATTGAATTTACATTGTTTTGTAAGATTTTTTCACAAATTTCTATGACATTTTTGACTTTAAAGAATATTTTTCCTTTCTTTGCAGTTCCAGATCCGTCTTTTGGTTGTGTCATTAAAGGATCAATATTTGCGAAATTAGAAAAAATCATTTTTTAATGAATCTTAAATAAAAAAAATGATTAAACATAGAATTGATCTAAAGTATTTTGAATTTATTAAAAATAGGCAAAATAAGGAAAACAAGAGCTTTTTATTGGAGAACAAAACAGATATATCAACTTTCAACACATCATATATTTTAAAAAATTAAAAAATCAAATAAATTGATAAATTTTTTGTTTGGGCAATTAAAAAAAAACAATTCATTTTATGATTAAGAAAATTTTACCGTTAAATTTTTTGATCAAAGTAAATTATGTTAAGATTGTTGAAATAATGTCAAAATAAAATAATTGAGATATTTGAAGCGTAGTCATAAAAATAAAATTTGGCTAAATTTAGAAGCGTTAAACTCTTAAATCCAGTTATTAAAATTTTACTTTCCTCCCTTCATTTTTTATTTTTTTTTATCTTAAATCATTTTAAATTTCGTCCATATACTGATATTTTTTAGAAAATTGAATTCTAGACAAAAAATTTTGATCTAAAATTTTGTAAAAAATAAGCACAAAAAAAATTATCCCATGTTTTGTGCTTGTGGGACTTTAGTAAATACAAAAGCAAATAGCAATGTATTGAAATGTGGTAGATGTGAAAATCTGTTAGACATCAACAACATGCAAGAAATACAAATGTCTAAGAAAATTGAACAGAAAGTAGACTTAGAGATAAAAGAAGTTAAAGGAGCTAAAATTAAATATAAATGCACAAATTGTGGTGCAGAAGAAATGATGTACAATACAGCACAACTTAGGTCTGCGGATGAAGGTCAAACAGTGTTTTATTCTTGTGAATGTGGTTATAAACAGACAGTACAATCTTAGATAAATTAAAAATTATAGGTTTTTGGTATTGTCAGTCATAATATACAAATTAAAACGATATACAACATTTTATTGGCAGTTTAAAATGCAACAGTCTCTGTTTACATAAGGATGTATAATATAAAGTATGATTGGCTTCTCAAAGCTCTGTCAGTCATTAAACATCTTTAAATTTGATTACAAAAATACATCATTAACACTCATTTGTTTACAAAAACTCATTGCCATATTTTTTTTATCCCCAAATGAAACTTATTAAGCAATTTTTATTAGTAGCAATCTTCTCTACTATTATTTACACTTTTGTATTACGCCTTTCATTGGTAAATTATATAATTGCAGAGGTTTTAACTTTAGGTTTATTTCTTTTCCTTTTGTCGTTGATTGAAGCCTGTACTTTAAGAAAATGTGATAAGGAATATTCTGAGTATGTAAAAAGACAAGAAAAAATAATTGCAGAAGTTTGTGGATATTGATACATATTTTTTAATTGCCATTAAAGTTTTATTTACATTTTATTTTTCTTGAACCTTTGGCTTCTCATAAAGATCAATGTCAACATTTGCATTAGTTTTTATTGACGTCTCAAATAGTCCGGAGAGATAATTAACACATTTAAACCAAATTACAATAAAGATAAAAATGATTATAAATGTAATTGGCGCTGCTCTTCGAATATTTTCTGTATCTAATAATGTTAACATAGCTAAACCGTACATTGAACTTAAAGATTTTCCTACTTTACCAAAGATACCATCATACACACTCTTAAATCTAGATCTATGATTTGGATCTAATCTCATTCCCATTTTCTCTTTACAAATATCAAAAGCGGCATATTTGGCTATCTTGAGAAGAGATAAGAAAATCATTCCTGAATAATTTTCTAAAGTGTAGTACGCCTTATCACTGGATAAAAATTTAGAAATTGCAGAAAACGATAAATTTTCGTATGATGAATTGTAAATCGCAGCGCCTAATGTAACAAATATTGCAGCCAATGTAATAATCGGTGTAATTAAAGCCATTACAATCCAGCCTCTTGTTTCAACTAAAGTAGAAAATGCAGATAAATTCAATGAAATCACTGATATGGATGTTATGTATTGATCCCACTTGTTTAAAGATGCGGAATAATGACCTATATCTAAATCCTGGTTTTTAGCCGCAGCTTTTACTCCCGCTTTATATGAAGATTCAATCATATTAAACGACATATTATAAAAGAGAACAATACAGCACATCGACAATAACATCCTAGATTGTTTCATTACTTTAATTCCTTCCATAAAACCGAGTTTGGGGCCTTTTGGTGTTTTAATTACTTTTGTTGGTATAAAAATTGGTGAGCTCATTACTCTTTTTTCTAAAAACCACTTCATACCAAGAAGAGACAATGATAAAAATGCTTGTATAAAGAACACACCAGCACATAACATTTGATTCTGATCATGGTCAAACTTCTTACGTAAACTTAAAAACAATTCAGTAACAAGTGCAGATCCGAGCAAAGCTAAGTTGGTTATGATATATAAAGGAGGTATAAACCTTGAGAATTGATTTATAGTACATGATTCATTCAGAAAACTCATGAATAAATAAGCCATTAATAAACTTCCCCACATCTCTGCAGTTATGAAAATAAAAGTAGCAAGTGGCTCTTTTATGGTTAATACCATTGGTTTAAAAAAGTTCACAAATTTGCTGCTTGATTTCTCTTCGCCGAAATCTCCGAAAAGACCAGATGGCGATATTTTATCTTCAATTAAAAATACGAGAGCGTAAATTATGAATAAACTTGAGAAACCTATTATGAATATAGAAAAGATTCTAGACACAGACCTAGTATTCATCATATATTGTATTAAGAATACAAGAGCAAAAGAGGCAGGTAAAACATAAAATATTTTCATAAACATTATTGTATTTTGATCTTGTCTAGTCATAACAAACATATCTTTTAAAATACGCATGAAGGAATAAATAAATCCAATGACGCCAAACATGGCTCCTAATAGTAAAAATTTTGGATATTCTACAGGTGCTACTTTAAAATAACTACAAATACCTCTCCTTGAATTTGCTATTTCCTCTATTTCCTGCTCTGTGGGTATATCAGGATAAGTTTCACGATTGATGCTTCCCTCTGCTTCTGGTTCCATGGGTTTTTATTTTTAATTAATTTTATTTGTTTTGATTAATGTTAGGAAAAAATTTAAAAGTAATCTTTAATAAAATTCACATTGTAAAAATCTAATCTAAATTGGGGGCTTGCTAATTATTAAACAATCATATTGGTAATAAATGATAAACTTTAAATTAAAAATTAATTGTTATAGAAAATTACAAGGTTCTAGGCTTGATTATTGATGGGTGTTTTAGACGTTAACAAAATGATTCGTGACTTATAATATTACATTTATCTGCTTCATACAAATTATAGTGTTACATATAAATGTTTATGAGTTGTTTGACATTAATTTAGTTTGTTTGAATATTGAGACAGTTATAGTTTTAACATAAAAACATAATAGAAGTTTTAAATTTAAGAAATAGCTTTTTGACTAAATTAATTTATTCAGATTATTGATAGTACAACGAGCTTTTTATTATGACTATTTATGACAAATTAGCAACTCTTTGTAATTGGTTGTTTAAATTTATTGGTTTGGTTACTTTTATAATATTGTTTTGATCTAAGACCAGTTATGAGCATTAGAAATTATGATATAGAAATTACTCAAACAGTAGCTCTTGTTTGGATCATATCAACGGTACTTATTTCGTTCAAAAACATAGTAGTTTACAAAGTAACAAATAAATTATTTGAAGGGAGAAGCAACTACACACACCAAAAAGCATCAATGTCGATTTATAAAATTTTTTCCTATTCATTTATTGCTTTTTACGGGCTATTAACGTTAAGAAACGAAGATTGGATAATGGATACTAGTTCTTACTATAATCCTTTTGGTGTGGGTCCATTGCCGTTTAAAATATCTTTTTATTACATTTATGAATTTGTTTTTTATCTTTTAGAATATATTTTCCTATTAATTCATTACGATTTCAAAGATAGAAACCAAATGATGATACATCACATAGTAACACTTTTACTTATAGGCTTCTCTGGTTTATTGGGTTATATTAGATATGGAGTGGTGATAATGGTCATTCACGATGTCGGCGATCCTTTTTTAGAATGTGCTAAGATGTTTAATTATTTAAAATGGAAACGATTAGCTAATTTTGTGTTTATAATCTTTACTGTTGTCTTCTTTATCAGTAGACTTGTGATTTTGCCATGTGGTGTAATTTACTCAGTTTTACTTCGTATGAAAAAATTCAATTATTGTTTTGAAGGCGTTTTCTTCTTTATTTTACTATCAATACTTGAATTATTGCATTTAGTTTGGTTTGCTATGATTTTAAAAGTAATTTCAAAAATGTTTGTCGAGCATGAGATTACTGACATAAGATCGAATAGCAATGTATTGGACAAAACTAAAACCGATTAATAACAAAACATTAACTAATCGATGAAATTTAAAATTAGTTTGTTAAATACGTTTATAGTTTAGGTTTAAAAGAATCTTAATAATTTTTTGGAATAACAAGATGCTTAAACAAGCGTAAAAAACGTTTTTTGCGCGGATAGTGTAGTTTTATACGCATATAACACAATACAAAAGTTTCTAAAATAATTGTAAATGATGTTTTAAATTTACGTTTCACAGTTTTTTACCACAGATGACATGATAAGTATTTTTTTAAAATAAAAGATAATGCTTTTAATTCACGTTTCACAGTTTCTTACCACAGGATAAACAATATAATATTTCTTTATTAAACTCAAATGCCTCTTTATATTTATTTTAATCTACGTTTCCTTTCTTTTAAATCTTTTCTTAATACTTCACCAATTTCAAAATGTAATTTTTTAATTGGATTAAAGCACTTAAGATCTTTAAAAGTTGTGTACATAGCAAAATACGTCCCACCATCGTCATTGTAATCATGTTTTTTGCCTAATATAATATCAATAGGATCTTGAAGTGTATGGATCAATCCAAAGTTATATTTTAAAGCATCTGGACCATGTTTGACGTAAGTACCTTTTCTAAAATTTAAAGCGTAGTACAAAGCAAACGAAATGTTCATATATTTATCAGCTTCATTTAGATGAAGACATACAACAAAATCATTTCCATAATTGTATTCTTTTCTGATCGTCATCAAAGCTTTAAATAGTAACATTCTGGCAATTCCTTTACGTCTAAACTTTTCATTCACCCACAAAGAGTAAATTTCTACGACTTTAATCTCTTCTACTCTCGAAACAAATAAGTAATCAACTTTTTTGTAGTAAGTATTCCTTTTTAAATATACAGAAGCGATTAATTCACCATTATCTTTTATTTTAAAAACATCACATGTGCTTAAATAATTTATAAGATCAATATCAGAGATATCTTTTTGGCTAAAAGCCATTCCTACAGTTTTTGCGTCATCTAAAACTTGATCTTTAGTTTTTATTCCTTGAAATTTCACGAGTTGTTTTATAAAAATTTGTGATGAAAACACAAAAAACAAAAAATAAAACATGTGATAGGGCTGTTAGTCGTAAAAAATAAAATTATCGTTTTTTTACAGTTATATATTAATTGCCTGCTACATTCGCAAGCGCCGGTGGTCAAGTGGTATGACAACAGCCTTCCAAGCTGTTAGCCTGGGTTCGATTCCCGGCCGGCGCATATTTTTTCTTGAATTAATTTATTTGGGGATTAATATTTACGGATAACAATATTTGTCACTGAGTTGATCACATACGGTAATTATCTCTGTCGTGATTCTGTTTCTGAAAAGATATCAATTACGGTGTTGGTGGTTGAGATAAGTTTGTTGTGAGATATAGGTTGATGAGCTATTGGCTGGTATACTGGTTGTGGTTTATATGATTCAACCAGATTAGGGTGCTATTAACTGTTGCACTGACTGGAAACTCCTTCGCCTTGTTTATTTAAATAATCTTTTTCTGATTCTTGATTAATACCATTCTCGGATGCAATAGATTTGCTTTTCTTTTGTTCATCTAAAACGAATAATCAAGCTCTTTATCGTCTTAAAAAGAAAATGGTCTTTCTTGAGCTATTAACCTTTCTATTATTTTTTGTGTGTAATTACATTTTTATTTACAAGACTATTGTGCCTTATTTTATTAACCTTTGTTGTATAGGAGAAGCTCAAAAATGAGATTCGAACAATAAAAAATTCTCAAGTTTTAGGTCTTTTTTATTTTATGAAATAAATTAATGCGTTTTAGCAGTTTTAAAAGTAAAAATTAATTTAATAAGTAGACTGTTATAAAAATATAACTATAAATGCACGTATTAACGAACCATAGACACAATCGTATATATTTTAAGATCGTTTGTATATTTTTTATTAGATTTAAGATCGTTTATTTCAAACATGATTAAAAAATATTCGAAATATTTAAGGAAATAAATTTCTAGAAGAAATTAATATTCCTTTCTTAGAAGCTACAAACGTTTCTACAACATTTTTATTAAAATTGATTAAAAGTTATCTTTAAAAGTAATTAACACAATATAAAAAAAGTTTGTTGTTTGTCAAGACTATAAATGCGTTCAATATTCACAATTATCGTGTAATTCCAGAATTTTCATCGAAATAAAATTCGCTTTAAGTAAAAAGACGGCAACTTAGAGCTGTAAATAAAATTAATAATTTGTTTTATATTTGATAAAGTGTGTTGTGTTCGTCATGCATAGAATTTTTACAAAATTAGATTTATTTAGGTCAATTAGCCATTGGATTTAATTAAATTACTTTGATTTGTCAATGGTTGTGCCAAACTAGGTATTTGAGGTGATCCTATTATCACTGGCTGTGCTGCCACAGGTTGTGATACATTCCCCTTAAGTTTATTCATATACTCTTTTCCTGTACCTTGATAAACACCATTCTCAAATACAATAGGTATACCTCCTTTATGTTCATCTACAATATAATTAGTTAGCTCTTTGTCATTATCAATGTACTCAATTGCAAATGGTCTTCCCTCGGCCTTCATCCACTCAACTAGTTTTTTTGTGTATTTACAGGTAATTTTTCCAACAATAACTGTCCCTGGTTTTTTTAATTTTTGTGGTATAGGAAGAGCGCAGAATATAAATAAGGCGTATATAAAAATCATAATTTCTGCGTAATTTTTTAATTTAACCATTAAAATAATTAATTCGTTTTAAAAGTTTCATAATTATCAAATTTAAATGAAAAAATAAATGTGCAAATGATTTTATTCAAATAGATTAGATCTATTAATTGAAAAAAAAAATAATGCCTTGTAATTGTTTTTTACAAACAGTTTTCCGTTTAAATGTTATTTGTAACCCAAAGCCCTTTTTAAAAGACTGTTTCATGTTTCTTTTAATGATTTTACAGTCAAAAATCAAACTGTTGGGAATCCAATAGATTTTTTTAAATGATAATTCCATGATGCTAGTCAATTAAAAATACTTCAAAGTTATGCAAACCAATAAGTATTTATTTTATTAGAATGAATGAGTTTTATTTAGAGACCAATAGACCTTTTTTTCTAAAAACCCGTTTCAAATTTTTTAATTGGTTTTCTAATATCAAACAAAAATCTTTTACAATTTAAGTCTTAGAAATAATTAATATATTCATAAAATCATAAATCTATTTTTACAGAGCTTTTAATTTAATTTAATTTATACTTAATTTGTTTTTTAAGAAAAACAAATTTTACTTTAAGTTATGACAGGCACCAATTAAATCACAATAATCTACAAAATTAGAAAAAAATACATTTAAATCCAATAAATTAATTTTTAAATATTTAAATTTAATTAAAAATATTTATTTTTTATTTTTTGTAAATTTTTATTTTGATTATTTGAAACGTTTTTTTGATTTTGTTTTTCTTTTTAATTTAAATTGTTTAGAAATAATTAAATAATGGTAAGCAATGAGAAGAATGAAGATAAAAGAGTAGAAGATGAGATAAAGCAAATCAAAGACGATAAAGATGTTATTGATTTTATGAACATCGTAGATCAAGTTATGGTTAAAGTAGGGAATGAAGTAAGTTTAGAGTCCGATGAAATTAATGAATCCAATAGAATGCAAAGTAATTCAGATGAGAGTTTTTATGAGAAAAGAGTGGCAAATGTGAATAATTTAGAAGAAGAGACACACGAGAGATTAGAAGAATTAAATACAATTATTACAGAAGAAGTAGATGAAAAAGAGTTATTAAATGTAGTAAGTGAATCAATTGAAGATTTAAAACCATTTGAAAATCCAAAAGATGATATTAAATCACATGTTAACACAAAGAATGTTAATGTTAATGATAATAAGAATGCCAAAGATAACACAAAGAATGTCAAAGATAAGAAAAATGTTATTATTATGACTACTGATCTCATCAAAGGTCTTCCTTTACCTTATACAAATGATCTTAGAATTAAAAAGTATCCAGGTTTGATTTACATAAACCTTTCTTCTATAGAAAGATACATGTCTACTAATCATAATGTGAAATCTGTTAATGTTCGACTTGAGTCTAATGATCTTATTTATGAAACACCAGAATATAAAGAATCTTCTAGGATTCCCTTAGACACACTGGTTTATTTTAACATACGGAACATGGACAATCCGGTTCGTTTACGACTTATTCTTCAAAAAAACATCCACGACAAAGAAGATCAAACAAAAGTTTTAAAGGTATGTGAGACTGAGATTGTAATTGACAGACAGACAATTGATAAAATCCATAACAAACTAACAGATTATGAATGTTTCTGGAGTCCGTATACTTCTAACAATTCATTTAAAAACTTTTTTAATTTTTTTACGAACACAGTAGCAGACGCGTGGTCAGTTAAAACAAGTTTAGTCTACATTTCCGAAGAAGAAATGACATTGATAGGCAGAGGTATACCAAAAGATTTATTTGAATTATCAAGATGGATTAGGATTAAGAACTTCTCATACACTTCGTGGTATGTCGGTTTTGTCAATATCCGAGGGAATATCCAAGATGTATGTACTTTCTTATGGAAGAGAAGGTTTATCCAATGGAAAGGCTACACAATTTCAGTTTACAATGAACAAAGTAAGACGTTTGTAGGAGCAATAGACCTTTTAGATCTAGGCCAAGAGAATAAAAAAATCACGATGTTCACAGAAGAGTACAAAATTAGAATTACATCAGGGAAGTGTCTTATAGAATTTCATTTTGATCATCTTGAGAAGTTTAGAACGTTTAAAGAAGTCATAGAAGGTATTCTTTAAATAAATAAAGGTTTTTATATAAAAAATATGAATAAAAGGTTTTATTTCTAATGCGACAAAAGGCAGATTGATGTCCATTAAGCTCAGTCCTGCTATTCTGCCAAATTATTTTCGTGGCTTTTAAGGCCTTATAAGTTAAAGCACAACCCTGTTATTCTCAAGATCAGGCTCAACCCTGCTACTTCTAACGC
>DWIE01000106.1:0-23038 GCA_018248235.1 Choaspes benjaminii
ACATCGAAACACAAGTAGTGCGAACACTACTATTTCACGGCACAAATAGGTGTGACTATGGTACCGACCCAGTAGAACGTATTCATTTTCTTCCATAGTAGTTATCCTTTTATATATAGATTATGTTAAGACTAGAATTTGACGAGTTCTAAATATTACATACGCTAACATTCTTCCTGTTATGAAATACCCTTTTACCGCTCGATATGATTAAGAAAAATTCCTATACGCTGTTTAACCTTTGGAGGATTGTTAGCGTGACTGCGTATGTTTAATATTTACGATTGATAGACTTTCAACATGTGACAATTTAAACGCTGTCCACGAATATTGGTAGCTGTCTATAACCTTGCTAAGCTGTTTATAGAACCAACCAGAGTTACTCATAAAACAGTTACACGTATTTATAATATATTTACTAATGCAACCGCAATACATTCGTTCATAATAAATGCATTAAGTTCTGATCATTTTGGCCAAGTAGCTATATTCGAGTATAAGAAAGTAAGCTTGTCCGTGGAGCATAGTGGTCATATAAACATTTAAGACAACAGAAATTAAGAACACCACAGATGTTTGGGGAATATCTGTTAAGATTGTTAATTCAATTATAGACGTGATAGCACCCCATTTAGCAATAATTTTTAACAATTATATTATGAGTGGTGACTTTCCTGATCTAATGAAGCAAAGTAGATTAATAACCTTGTTTAAATCGGGCAGTAACACTGACCCTACAAATTACAGGCCAATTTCAATCCTGCCCACATGTAGTAAAATATTTGAAAAGATTATACGCCGATGCCGGAATAGAGTTGTGCAAAATTGTTCTTGGGGTGTGGGAGGAATCTCAGGACGCTCTAAGTGTTTTCTGTGATTTATCCAAAGCTTTTGATTGCGTTCACCATGATACTTTAATCAGGAAACTCAACCACTATGGCATTAAGAGCACCGCACTCAAACTTCTGACGTTATATCTGAGCCATAGAACTCAAAAAATTGATGTTAACGGTAAAATGTCGTCTGAGTCGTTAGTAGAAATGTGGGTTCCACAAGGTTCAATTTTGGGTCCATTTTTATTTTTAGTGTATATTAACGACCTACCTTGCATGATAGAAAAATATCATGACATTGTGTTGTTTGCTGACAAAACATCTTTAATGTTTAAGATAAATAGACAAAAAAACAATTATATCAATGTAAGCAAAGCTCTCTCTAAAGTGGTGCATTGGTTTAATGTAAACTTACTGCTTAACAATAAAAAAACCAATTGTGTTAAATTATCAGCACCCAATATAAAACATGTCCACTGAAAACCATAATTGAATGGTGAATACATAAACCTAGTTAACACAGCTACTTTTCTTGGGATCACTATTAATTCCAGACTACAGTGGGGACCCCACAATTCTCAATTGGAGAATAGACTTAGTTCTGCAGCTTATGCGGTCAAAAAGATGTCATTCACTGACATAGATACTGCCATATTAGTATATTTTAGTTATTTCCATAGATAACGTTATATGGCATTATACTGTGGGGAAATGCCGCTGATATTTATGTTATTTTCACCTTGCAGGAAAGGGCTGTTCGTGCAATCTACAATCTGAGAAGTAAAGTATTTTTAAAAGAAACATTTAAAACCATAAATATTCTTACGTCTGCATCACAATCACATCAACTTGTGATCTCAAGATCAAGGGAAAAAAGTTTAGTTTTGAAAAAGAACTCTATCATAAAATACACTAATTATACGATAAATAAAATTGAGTATTATTAAAGTATTTCCTTATCCCTTAGTAATTAGTCAGATTATTATATAAAACATAACTCACGCCTGTATTTACGCAAAAGTGTAGTCAGAGGTGAACACCACCCATGTTTCACCACTCATGTTGAGAGCCTTAGTACTTATTACGATTTACCGGCCACATTTCCAAACAGCAAGTAACTAGAGATTTTTCCATTTACAAAGAATCCAATAGCTATTTGCCCTACGTGGGAATCAAACCCAGGACCACTGGCTGAGCGGACGCGCTTGCGACCAATAATAAATTTGCAATAATAATTATAATAAATGTGCATATGCAGACTATAAATATCTTGAAAAAACTTGATGTAATTTTCCTTGAAATTCTTAAATTAATTTGTCTCCAATGTAGCGTTTATAAACATTGAGTTGCAATGTTGTTATTAGTATAATGTTGAATTGTGGCAAATTCCCGCGGCAAAAATAACGTATCTATGGCCGAAACGTTCCATTGCACACGTTACTAAAGTAATTTCATTTCACTAGAAATATTATTGACAACGATAATTTTAAATTTGTTAAATATTTCGTTCTTAAAGAATGTCATACAATTATTTGATAAGTTAACTAATATTAATTTGTTTACATACAAAGATCACTGACTTCTAGTATTCCGTTCCTCAAGGAAATGGTATTTTCTTATCTGTGACATAAAATTGTCACTGGCGATTTCATGTCGCCTTTTCTGCGCGATCGATAATTTTATATTGGTTGATTCGGAGTTTGCCGAGGACGAGTTCGGAGTCTTTGATGAACTGTAAGGTTTAGCTGTGCTAGCCCAGAGTTCTTAAAAGTGTAAAAATGGATACCTCTGGTGCGTATGGCGGAGGAAAAGCTGGGGGAGCCTTCGATCCTCAGGCCTTTATTCAAAGGCCTCCCGTGATAGTCAGGGCGGTCTGCTGGGTAAGATTTTTTTTTATTCCTTTTTATAACATTCAGCCTGAGGGCGGAATCTCTGAATTGTTTAAATTAGATAATTATCGCTAACTGCGCATTCTAATAAGAAATTTCATGAATTCGACTAAACCTTGAATTAAAGGCTACACTTACATAAATCCTTATATAGTAGAGTTTAACGCTCTGCAATCATAGTAGATCACTCGGTAAATTTATGGCTTTGTTTAAAATATGAAAAAGCCCTACAATCTCATGCATGACCTTGTGAAAATGCATGTAAGTCGACATAAAATCAGAATTCATCTCGTGAAAGGACTATGCGTAAGTTTTACCGACTATTTTCGGTTGAAAATCGATTATATCACGCTCCGCCCCGAAGTGCAATATTACTATATAACTATTAGACTGCACCATAGGTAGATAATTAAATAATATATGCCACTGGATATACACTTGATCAACTGATCAAGGGTAATGGTTTCGTTATGATCATGCTATGATGATAGTTATGATCAAAATGAGTATAGTGAAATAAATGAGTTATACTAAAGCTCTTTTAATAATTTGCAAAACTGTAAAAGTAAACTATTAATTCCCTTGAAATTGTAACATATTGTAGTTTTTTAATGATGTTAAAATAGCAAAGGATTCAAGTGGTCACTGCAGCCCAAGACATTTTTAACCAGCTTCCAAAAATGTAAGTCAGCTGTATTGTTAAGATGGTTGCCTCATGTCTGTGTTCATACTGCTGAAGGCAAAACACAATTTCCACGAGTAACTTCACAGCAGAAATACATGTGGTGGTACTGCTCCGGGTGTGCCTCCATGAGTTTTGTCACCACTAATCTATCTGGTGTATAACCGTATTTTTTTTATCAAGTTCCACATAGGCTCCAGTAGACTGTAGGCTACCTGCTGGTAACTAGCTACTGCTGCCCATGACATCTGTGACCACAGATGCGGTGCTACTCTTGAGGACCTAGGTTGTACCCCTTGTGTTCTGCATATGTTAGCTATCACACCCTTACACTTAAAAAAAGTGATGCTAACACTGTTGTTTCATGGCACAAATAGGTGTACCTTCTGTCAATTTCGAATTGACACACCCAGATTTTATTAGCTTCAAGAACTCCTTACTTTTTTATGTTATGAAGCCGCACACACACTTGCAGTCTATCTGATGGTATGTGGCTAATGCAATCCATGACATGTGGCCGAGGTCTCTGATGCGGAGCTATAACCAATGTCAACAATGAAACTCCTGATTTTCTGGGGTATTTTGGCTACCAAACCCTTACACCAAAACACAAGTAGTATGAATACTAATATGGCACAAATACATGTGACAGTGGTACTGACCCAGTTGAATGTGAAAATTGTACCGCATGTAATACTCATGACACTCAGGTATCTGTTATCATCCATATTAGCTGGTGTCCATGGTTTGGGGTAACTATATAGTTTGGTATCACCATTTATCTTCTCCTCTGAACCAATTATCTTCAGTAATTATGCAAATCAGACTAATTACACCTCTTATTTCTACTCATGTGGAGTTCTGTTCTTATAATCATCATAACGTTAACTAATTATCATTTTTGTACATAACAAAATAGATAAATGCAGTTATGAATGTAGTTAACAGATATTGAATCAAGGGTATAATGTAAATTGATTTCAATTATATTTTTAATGCATTAAACATTCTCCGGACATCACAATATCAGTCGTTTCACATTTGATCAACAATAGAGCTCATTACCTGAACTCAACATGTTTGTTTCATAAAGCCGCCCTGCAACTGGAACAACCACCCCTTTTCTTATTGTATTATACATTCCCAGCTCTTCAGCGTGATAGTGATGGGGTGCATATCAGCCAAGGGTTGGTATGTGAACAAGACGGACAACAAGGAGTACTGTGTGTACAACAATGACACCAACGCCTGCAACTACGGGGTCGGCATCTCCGTGATAGCATTTATCGCTTCCATCGGATTCATCGCTGGCGAGTACCTCTTCGAACAGATGTCCTCCGTGAAGACCAGGAAGCACTATGTGCTGGCCGATTTGGGATTCTCAGCGTTTTGGGCGTTCCTGTATTTCGTCGGATTCTGCTACCTGTCCAACGCCTGGGGCAAGACTGACAACCCACCCATCGGCACCGCTAACAACATGCAAGGCGCCATTGCATTCTGTTTCTTCTCCATCTTCGCTTGGGTGGCGTGCGCGTTCTTCGCGTTCCAGCGCTTCCGCATGGGCGCGGACGCGGCGTTCGCGCCCGCGTACGAGGTGGAGGGCGCGGCGGGCAGCCCGGGCGCCTTCCCCGCCTACCCCGGCGCGCCCGACGCGCAGCCCGCCTACAGCGAGCCGCCCTTCTCCCAGCAGCACTCCGGCAACATCGACTACACCGCTCCAACGTACTAAGCTGTCTCACAACGGGATTATTCACATTACACTCACACACACCACCGCATAATGAGTGAGTTATAATTAGTACTTAAACATCGAGGAATGAATAGATCTCAATACGACGTCCCAACTTATTACTGTTAATCATATAGTAGAGAATCCTGCATTGGAATCTGCAAGGAATTGTGTTAAATAAAAATCCTTAGAGCTACTGTCATTCTGTAGGAAGATCACTGTTACTCCAACCACCCCAGCTCCTCCAGGAAGGCCAGAAGATACCTGATCTTGCTAGCAGCCTGGGCCACGGTGCTGCATATACCTATGTGGTTTTGTCTGTATATCGCGACCTCCGTACATTCCATTAGGAGGTGTGCTGCTGTCTCCTCCGCGCCCAAACAAGCCTGACAAAGTGGGCTGTCCGATGTTATTTTTCAACGTAACATGTCATCTATATTTCTCTACTGTATGATTAATTTTAAGAATCATCTATCAATCGATAAATTTCATTGAAGTACAAGCAAAGTATATCTTCCTATTGTTATATTACAGAACTATTAATTATCACTCACTCATGCCATACTTTAAATATAAAAATGATGTTCTAAAACAGTATTTATAACTTGAAATATAACAACTGCAAATTTCATTTTAAGTGTGTTAACCCGAGGTTATGGTAAAACGTATAGGTTCAATAGTGTTTATTTTTTAAATTTTGTCAAACGAAATTGGTTTTTGTTATCCTTATATATCATTGTATGGCTTCACAGTACCTGCTTGTGTGTAGGTATATGTATGTGACAGTATATCCTCAATACATATATTGTAAAATACAATATCCCACTGATCTGTAAATACATTTATCATATTGTAATATCAGATATATTTTCGTGCTTGTGATTTTTGAAAATGTGATATTTGTTTCAATTTAATTTTATTTGTTTGTTATCTTGTATCTTAAAATCGTGTCGTCGTCGTGCCATTTACGCACTGAATATTAAATTTATTGAACCACATTCATAATACCTCATATAATATATTTTTTGTGTATGGTATTCATGAAAAAATATTTAATAGTTTATTGTTTATACAGCATGATCACAATGTATCGATTATTCATTTTTCTTGTCGCCAATGTTTTATCTAAAGTGAATATGAACATTAATTGTTTTTAATTTGTTATTAATTATTATAAAACTGTGATCATGCTGTATAATCACACACATTCATATAATTAGTCCGCTTATAAATTATAAAAGCTGATATGTGTAAAACTAGGTGAAATATTGTTAGGTAAATGTAAAACTGCATATCTCTATGTATTTCAATAATATTTTGTTAACATTGTATTGTTAGGTATGTACTGGCGAGTAGGTTAGATTCAATATCTGCAATGATTA
This sequence comes from Choaspes benjaminii, assembly GCA_018248235.1. Taxonomy (NCBI): domain Eukaryota; kingdom Metazoa; phylum Arthropoda; class Insecta; order Lepidoptera; family Hesperiidae; genus Choaspes; species Choaspes benjaminii. The sequence goes on from DWIE01000106.1 coordinate 6,516, forward strand.
AATGTTATATAGCTGTTAAAGTTATCGCTTTAGTCGTGCTTAATGTCATTTACGTCGAAAATTAGGTATGAATAATAAAAGTATAATATATACAATAAAATTAATGAAAACATACATTGTATGCTGCGGACTTAATATTAGCTAGCTAAAAAAAAAATTGTTTTTATTGGAACATTCCATTGGCTTTATCATTTATTGATCAACCTGTATATATACCATTGGGAGAAGGTTATTTGTAAACATGTACTACATATATTCAATCATAATTACACATGGATACATGTATGTAGCCTTTTATGATATGAGGATTGCTTCATAAATGATTTATTTGTAGTATTTGAGTGCATCGGGTACCTAATAATCAAGTTCTTTTTTTTTACCAACATTTCGACCCAATTACATGGAGCATGGTTATGGTGGAACTGTAATGGCGGAGAGAAACTCTTGATAGATTGACATAGTTCTTTTTTGAGTCGAAGTATCGGTAAAAATAAGTAGATTGTGGGTACCTTACTTACTCCTTTGCTGAAGCGACCCAAATTGGGCCTTGGCCTGCTATTGTGGGTACCTATTACGTTCTTTTATTTTTCTTTATAGAAATTAGTAGCAAACGGGCATGCAAGTCACCTGATGTTATGTGACCAATGCAGCACATGACAACCGTATACGGCTTTAAACAGATCCTTCGTTCTGTTCAAAGTCGGTCACAAGTGCGTTGCTACTCTCGAGGGCTAAGTTGATCGCCTCATGTATCCAGTGGGTGCCGGCCGTTCAAAATGTGTGTAATCAAATTATAAAGTTTAAAATCCATTGTAGGTGGTTGGTAATCGGCTTATATGAAAGAAATATATAGAAATTTTAACTAGCTAATCTTAGGTTCTGTAATTCTACCTATATACATGTGTTATAACTTATGTAATATGGGTTACTTCACAATTATCTGTTTTATTTGTAATGTTTAATTTATTATTGCGTACCGGCAAAAGCTAATGTAATTATCGAAAGACTACAAAATGATTCCAAAACTGTTTTCAATCATAATTATTACTTGTTTAATATGTAAGTTCTGTTTGGGTGGTAAATAATTATTTAATTAGCTATAGAATCGCGCAGATGGCTGTTATTTTATTGAGTATGTTGAGTTACTTGATGAAATTAACTGCAAATATGTATTTGTTATGTGAGTATATATAATTGCTATATCTGGCTATGAATTTAAAACCTTACCTATGTAGCATTATATTAACTTCAGTTGTCTGTCTGTAAACGTTGATATCTGATGCCTTCAGTATTATACTTTAACATATACTGTTATATGTATGAGATAAGCGCTTCATCTGAAATCATAGTATTTTTTTAAAGATTATATTTTAGGTATATTGCTAATACTTGTAGATTAATATCTTATTGAGGCGTGTATCCTGTCATATCTTTTTTCTTTGTAAGGTTTAAGTATTATAACTAACACCAAATTAATTTTAATTCTATATGAGAATTATTTTTAAATACGATACATATAATGGTCACAATTATAATTATAATTAAAGTTATTTGTAATTGAAATTATTTCTTTAGCTGGCAATTATTAAAGGGACGAATACACCAAAAACTTGTGCCATGGTAAATATATACCGCTTCTGATAACATTGGTGATTTCTTTACCTTTTGTATTTATCTTTCGGACTTTTTCACGATGTCACTATGTTTAAGTTATATTTATGGCATAGTATGTAACCGATAGAGGTAACCACTAATTTGATACATTGATTATATATTTTGTGCTGTCATGTTTAATAGTTGTGATTATTCTATGGCTTCATAGGCAAGTTACATATTACATAATTTATCGGTCTAATCAGAAACAGTTTTATATCAAGCAATAAGGTCTAAAATTAAGTGCAAATTGTTATTATTGTTAAAACTCGATACACGTCTCTGTAGTTAGGCATAATCATGCCGTTTGCTTGCAAAAGTATCAACACTCGACATCAAGCATTTCGATATGGTTAATAAGCTAATATTTAGTTTAATTCTTACTGAACCAAATAATAAAGTTAAACAAGTCAGTGGATACCTTTGTAATGTGTAATTTAATATTGCTTATTTTTGTCGTAATTCTGGAAGTACAAAAAAAAAATAAAAGAATAAACTCTTACTTTTCTATAATGTGTGCTATCATATAACATTAAAAGCTAAACAGCCAAACAAATGTGTAAGTAACATTTCTATGATATAATAATGTTACAATTAAATACTAATCTATTTATTTATCTTGCATTTAAAGAATGCTTCAAGTCAGTGATCATAGACAAAAACATTTTGTAAATCGTCGGAGTGTTGATGCCGGGCGAGCAATGTAGATTTCACTTCCATAGCTTGCACTGTTATATGTAAAGTTTTAGCAATAAAGTTGTATTATTTCAGCTCGAGTGTACTATTTGCTTGTCAATAATGCGATTATATAACGCTATTACTATGTATTTAGCTTAACTGCTTTATTCGATAGGAAGATAGTACATTCAGGCGCGTGTTAAGTTGACCATATCAGTCGTGTAAGGGCATATTATATAAATTAAGTCAGTACATTTACTGTACAAATATAATTGTGGCATAAATATCCCCCCTATTTTAATCTATGGTATAATAAATTATCATTCAGCCATGCGATTTCTATATTTCCTTTTTGTAAGGAAAATATTATTTTTTAAATTATTGTACTTTACGTACATTTAGTTAAATTTACTTAACAAACATGTTATGGGTCAGTCTGAGTGTCAGATATATTTGATTATACATATTAAATGCCCTTCACGCACGTGATTGGTACCGTTGTTTACTTTACAGTTGATGTAAACGATTCTTTACACTAAATGTGTAGTAGAGGCATTATGTTATATTAAACTTACTATTACTATATCTAGATGTAGATATGTAAACGTATGTTGGTTAGAAGTCTGTTCTGATGATAATAACTACTAAAGTATAAAAATTACACAAAAAAATGTTGTATTAAGTGTTAATGAATATTACACTGAACTCACACTGTTTGGTGAATGCTTGTTGATGTAACTAGAGCATATGTATGCCAGATGTTGTATTAATATAACAGATGGCCAGTAAAAATTGATTAAAAAGCCCATAAAATACAGTATATATTGATGCAATATCTCAATATCGACCAGAAATTTAAATTTAAAGGAAATATATACTTTTCCATTATCTAGTTACTCTATAGTGGAACTATGAACTGAGTTCTTGTTACACCAATAAGTAATAATTGATGTTATGACGTAGCTGTGTATCGAAAATGTTATTTATTTGTTTCTGTTGTACTTACGTGTCATCTTCTTACCAAAGATTTATTTATTACTTGTCGAAGTTGTAAACTTACATTACGATGTGTTTAAATTGTTTTAATAATACACTTATGTGAAAAAGGTCAAGTTACTTGAAAGCGGATACAAATAGTATCATATAAAATTGTAAGTGAATTTTCTCGAATATTCTAGAAAGATGTGGAAATGGTGTGCAACTAAATGTAGTGTGATTATTAGAACAATTTAATCCACAAGGCTATAAGGTACATAACGCGTGGTTTTATTATTAGGATGTTGGTGTCTTAGTCACTCTTTGAATATAAATGTTATTACACAATAAATTGTGCATTGTCGACTTAAAATCGTCAGGTTTGTTGCATTTTTAGTGGTTAAAACCAAAGATTATTAAGGACCGTAGAATAAATGATGGCGTCCACAATAACAAACACATGGAGTAATAAAATATATAAACAAACCGTATATATTTTCTCCATTGTTTCGTTATGTCATTTAATATGGTTAAATCTTATCCCGAATATAAACTGCACATCCTCATATCTATTAAGCTGCGTAATGAAGTCTCTGCATGCAGAAATCCCTTTACTGCGCGATGCTTTCGAATGGAATTTGAGCCTCGGCTCGTCCCTAATGAATGCAGTTTCCATTTTAATTGTGCGATTTATAATACTTCGTGGACGCCAGATGTGGAATGGTATTTGTACTAATACGCGAAATTTCTAATTTCTTTGTTATGGAAGGCAGATAAAATATATATATTACATATAATTGTGAACACTGTATTCATAAGTAATTGATCTCATTGCCTTAGGCCACTTGATAAGTATTATTGTCTAACCATAGGTATGTCAGTGTATCAACATAGATCTTTAATAAATATCATATGTATGCGCACAAAATTTATAATTATCAAGTAATAAATTATATTCAACGAGTGGTACATACATTGTCTCATTTGATTGTATGAGTTTAACCATTTTGTGCAAACGAGGTATTGATAAATGGAAATAAATTAAAATGATAGATATTGTGCAAGTTAATTTTATTCCTGTTCCCTCCTTCATGACACATTCACGATAATTAAAACACAAAACTAAAACCGGTTTGTTCACACACACCCAGTAACAAAACAAAAATATTACACACTAGATACCTGAGGCGACCAACTTAGCCCACAAGAGTAGAAACGCACCAACTGACTGAATAAAACAATGAGTCTATTTAAAGCCGCTTACAGTTGTCACAGTGGTCACTGAACATCGGTGAACTGCATGCCCGCCTGCTACTCTAACTTTTTATTAAAAAAGAAAAATTTGCATACGTTTATTGCAATTTTAACACTTGGTAAATGTAAATGTTTTTTTGATAACCGAGATTGGTTTTAGTGGTTGACAAATTTACAAACTTCTTCAATTGGATCAAGTGTTCCAAGTGAACTCCTCATTTTTAAGTAGGTAGATAGCAGATTCATGAGTCCTCACTTGTGCTTCATAGTCGATTCTGAAAACCACGAGTGGAGTACTGTTTATCTTTATTGATCAGAATGATTCTTTGATCTACATTGGCCTTAATACCAAAGTGCTCTTAAAACTAGACCAAATACGATATATCGACACCCACTATGATATGGGCTTCGGGTAGTATGGCAGTATCAGTTATGGTTTCAAGAAAACAACAGTTTCATTGTTATTTCTATATTTTCTAGCTTCATTTTTTCTTACACTTAACAAACTTATCACAAAAAATAGTGAAAACGAATGATTCACAGAATCTAATTAATAGGGCAATGGGAGTATCTCGTGTGTATTCTCTCACATTCTTAACAAAAATCTAATTTTAAGATATACCGTCATTAATAAGGACAGATTAAGCGTTACTTGCGCAAACCTTTTACATATGCTTAAAAATAATGCACATTATTATCAAAGACTTCATTAAGTAACAGTACGATTTGCACAGGTACCTAGGTACATGCATTGTGTGATTCAATTAATTAGTTAAAAACAGACGCAATCAGTATCTGTTTAAGAAAAACTGCTATAGCTAATAAATTAAGCTTTGGAATTTCTTTGTTACAACAAAAGTGGACAAATTAGTGCAAAGATAATCCTATAGAACGCATAAATAAACAGAACCAAAATGTATACCATTACTCCTCTTCTTATAAAGTTTTATAATGAAGCCAATTATAATGATGTTTTGAGAATGAGACATTATTTGTATGATAGGAATTTCCTTATTAAACGACCATTATGAATAATAAGGTAAGTATATATTTTAAGACGCTATTCAAAGTTTAAAAGATTACAAATCATTAGTAATCTACAAAATAAACACATACACCAATAATATAATATTTAACACTTGCGTTGAACATGTAAATTAAAGAAAATTCACAAATTTCTAAAATTAAATCTTCACTTAATTACTTATAAAGGAAACTTACATTTAAAACTTAAAAATAATATCACTATTTCCAGTACAATAAGGAACTAAATGAGTTGTTATGTAGATACTTATACACAAAATTGTTATTAGAGTTTAAACATTATTAAGGTTACGCCAAACATTTATATAATTGCGGATTATTGTCAATAATACATGTGTAAATGCATCCATTTCATTCAAAATACGAACCACAGAACTAATGAGGAAAAAGCGTGCAAATAATTCATAACAGAAAGAAAAATTAAGTGTGCATACTTAAAAACCCCACATTACGTGACCATCTTACTCCTGCCGTTATCAAAATAATAAGTAGGCATAGCCAAAGCCTTTAGGCATTGCACTAATAATAATACTACTTAAAAATAAACTATGAAATGAAAATAAAGCAATTCCCACAATCGCCTTTGACGCCTAATCACCTTACAAATCACGTGCGATCAAAAAAAAAACTTGTTCCTAGTTAGTATTTCCTGTTCTATATTTTAAAGTGGTTGCCAAATTACACAGACAACACCTACAACAATATTATTTATAAAAGACACGCATAGAAATCTTCATATTTTTTCTAATACGGGGACGTTTAGATGGCGTGTAGTGGCGAGCTATATCTGCTTGTACAGGACGAAATCATGACATTAACTTCATTCGTAGATTTAACTTATAAAATTGAGTGTCTCAATCTAACTCTACAATAAATTCTGGTTACATGTTTTAAATGAACGAAAGAAATACACAATAGTACAAAAATCTCCCAAAATATATTTATATATGAGTACATTTCATATCAATATTTCCTTAACCAATGAATAGTAAAAAGTAAGGCATGATTGCCAATTAATAAAAAATGTTACCATTTTACAAGTGAAATTAAATGTTATTAAATGCTAATAAGATCTTTAAAAGTAACTGTCTGTTGTAATTGAAGTACCTGTTTAGGACTGAAAATAACGAAAATTATGTTCAATATACAAATTTGCATAAAAACACTGCAAAGAGAATGATTTATTTCGTAACTTTTTTAGTATAGAAAATACCCAAACAATATATATTGATGATTACATGGCCATTCAAAACTACTCTAGCAACTTTACTTAAGGCTAAGAAGATGGTCCTAGAAAACAGCCTATTGTATTACACTAATTATATAATTAATGTACGACTAATTTATTACTACTGTACTGTTATTATCCAAATCTGTGACTTGTTATATAACCAGATTCATAAGTTGAAATGGAAGACTCGTCATAAATTTCATTCCTGCTTTTTAACACTTATTTTTACACATTTTTATTAACTTCACCTGTATGTATATTTTGCATATGTATATTTTAAAATCCAACTTCTAATGTTGACAGTCTAACTCTTGTATGGTTGAAGTACCCTAAGATATTGGTCTGATTTGTTTTAACAAGTATATCATGACATGTTTTAACAAGTATGTCATGACATGTTTATTTCCTTTTCCTATTTTTTTTGTAAACTTAACAAAAATATTTCTACACTGGGTCACATGTATAAAATAGAAAAGCAATTGCAAGTGCCGCACAGCTATGTTAAGCAGATGTGGAGGTCCACATTGGCTCAGCCGCACTTCAGTGCTCTGAGGTTTGTTTTTATGGACAAATGCATTTGGTCCTGTGGGCCTTTACAGTGTCACCAATCATTTGTGGAGAGTGTAGTAATCAACAAGAAAGGGGATTTTGGTCAATGATGCTAACTTTGGAATGCAACAATGAATGAAAAATAACATGGGACAATGACCCAGCATAAGTGCACATCTGTGAGAGGTCCGGACCTTGGCTTAGTCGGTTCTCTGAATGTTAACATCTTAATTCCATGTGCTAAAATTTAAAATTATGTTTCATTGGGCAATATTAACCTCTAAAACGATATTAGAACTAAGAAAGTATGACATGGGAGGTTTATTTTATTATATCAACTATAAAAATAAACTGTTGGTAGATTTCAACACTTCATGTGGCGACACTAGTTCCGATAGTAATATTGGGGCGCTTCCATTAATTTTTCTATTTCATGATCTTAAATAAAACCCACAACTATTAACTATTGATGAATGCAGTATGAATTTGTTATCCAATCAAGCTGAAATATAAAACGGATTTTCAAGTAATATTAACAACAAAACTACATTGTTCCTTTACTGCAAAAAAATTCCTTAAAACTAATTGAGGATATTATAGGATACATATAGGATTGGATTAGGATAAATAAAGTTGAGGATCTAGCATAGGATATAAGAAAATATAGGGGGTAGATTATAACTAATTCGGGATCTGCATACCCAAATGGGACAAATACATCACTACAGAAAACAAAGTTAATCATATCAATAACTCAAGTAATACTTTTGGCCGATCACTGCATTTAAAAGACAGGGCCCAGAGATGTTCTTTGACAAAATTATTAGAATATCTCTTAGCCCTGCCTCTGAGAGTACTCTATTTCTTAGCTTTAGTCGAGTGCCCCTGCTTGTTCGGTGGAGTCCATCTGAGGGCTGATGGGTCTACACATAAACGGGGCTTTTTGAAATGCGCACTTGCCAACTGTTCCGCCACTATCTTGGGAGTAACACAGATAACATGCTGTCCCTTCCAGTATTTGACCATGTTCATGGATTGTAGCGTTGATATGATGTCTGTTTGTGATATACCTGTCATGTTGCTCAAATCCTTGATGCTCAGTGTGCCACGGCTGGTACTCAACACTTCTAGCAGCACGAAAGACCAATAAGACCTGTAACTGAGCTTACCAAGGTCTGATAATGGCTTCTCTGGACTACCTACCACTTGTTCCAGCCTTGATAATTCGTAACTAAACGCTATAAGCAGCTTTCCATAGCCTTGTCTCTGGTAAGGAGGGAGGGTCAGTATGCACGCGACGTTATTACCTTCTGGCGAATCTTTCTCCTTAGAAAAGTAACCGACTAGATGCGCCCCGTGTTTGTCGACCTCGCACAGTACGTAAAACAAGAACTGCTCAATATCGAAGTATAAAGTTTTGTGATCTAAAAAGAGTTTGGCCAATAAACATAGATTCTGACAGTAAATTTTATGCTCCTTACCGTCTGCTTCGAATATAGCTATAGTGCCTTTTCTGTAAATTTCGCTTCCTAAGGGTTGTCGCGCTGTACATTCACTTAAATGATACCTGTATGTTTTTTCCATTCTCATATATTTCAAACAATATTCACATATCCAGAGCTTCGACTGTTTACCGTACTCGTCCGGGTAGGGGCTGAAGTACCAAGTGTCAATTTCGTATTTACCAAACTGAATCCTATCGATGAATTTAACTTTGGTTATGGCCTCGTGCTCCTTCTCAAGCGCCGCGGTCGTCGGATCCATCTCCGCGTACGACTTCTGGACATGGTTAATCTCGTCATGTTTACGTTTCTGGTTGCGAGTTATTTTCCGGCCCGACTTGTCGGTGAGCAGGTGATCCGAGCTCAGGTTATTGTTCGATTGTTCGCAAACATCAAATCTATCGGACATAACCCGGTGGCGGGGCACCCATTCGTCGAGCCTTCGGTCGTTGCCAACATAGTGAACGTAGTACTCGTAGGTGGACTCCGCAGCATTGTACCGCGTCTGAATTATCTCCGCCGAGTGCCATGACTCATCGGAACGCCGCACTAAATAATGTTCGCCGATCTCCAAAGGCTGCTCCGGTGCGGATTCTGAATCCTCGTTGTCCGTGCTCCGGCATTCTGGATTAGGCAATTCATTGCTCACGATAGGTTTTTCTAACTCTTTATCACCTTTTGCCATTATAGTTGAAAACCGAACATTGAATCACGCAATATCGCGCAACACAAACTTAGTTTAGTAGCCATGCCATAACCATAATAGCATCATAGATAATAGAATACCAAACGCGCAAAAACGTGCAATAGGGTAGTGCTGCTATCGATAAATACCAGTTTGTGTTGTTTACTGGTATTCTTAGGATCGAATAAAGCCTGAACGTTAAATATAATATATATTCATTAAAGCACACGATAAAATTTAGTAGTTTTCGTTTTAAGTCGTGATTTATCAAAACAATTTTTTTTTATTTTTTTGCTGGCCACAAGTTACATTATACAACATTTAATTTATGTTTTTATGTTAATTAATATACGATAAATATTAGAACATTTACAACAACAATTAGTTAGACTGATTATAGCTATAATTATTTTTAATGTTTTGGCGAAAATGGTAACATTGTCAATAATATAGCAACACCAGCGTCACAGGCTTTAAAAATCATAACGTAATCGCCATCGGCCGTCGGCGAAACGTCTAAACGTCTTTCTAGTGCTCATCGGGTTTGTAGGGTGTTTATTCGGTTCGCCAGAATAAGTGGAAATATTATTGTTATCTACGAACTGTGCAGTTGTTACACTACTTTGAAACGTTATGCTAATGTGCAGTTATTGCATTTAGACGTGATATCCAAGTGCAGTGTTCGCCACTTATCGAAATTGGTTCTGAAACCCCGTTGTGATCGTGTTTTATTAGTGGGAACGGCTGACTAAGCGTAGAAATGCAGGCGATCAAGTGTGTCGTTGTAGGCGATGGTGCGGTCGGTAAAACATGCCTGCTCATCAGTTACACAACGAACGCGTTCCCCGGGGAATACATACCAACAGTATTCGACAACTACTCAGCGAACGTGATGGTGGACGGCAAGCCGATCAACCTGGGTCTATGGGACACGGCGGGTCAGGAGGACTACGACAGGCTGCGGCCGCTGTCCTATCCACAGACAGATGTGTTCCTCATATGCTTCTCGCTCGTCAACCCCGCCTCCTTCGAAAACGTCAGAGCTAAGTGGTACCCAGAAGTGCGGCATCACTGTCCGTCGACGCCCATCATCCTCGTCGGCACCAAGATCGACCTGCGCGAAGACAAGGACACAATCGAGAAGCTAAAGGACAAGAAACTAGCGCCAATTATGTACACACAGGGCCTCGGCATGGCGAAGGAGATTAAAGCGGTGAAGTATCTAGAGTGCTCGGCGTTGACGCAGAAGGGTCTGAAGGCGGTGTTCGACGAGGCGATCCGAGCGGTGCTCATCCCGATCCAGCCGGTGAAGACAAGCAGGAAGTGCTCGCTGCTGTAAGGCCGGCGGTGACGTTCTGGTGAGGTGGCGTTTTTTTTTAAACTAGATTAGCAAACGGGTATTCACACTCACCTGATGTTAAGTGACCACTGCAGCCCATGACAACCGTAACCAACTTTAAATAGCTCCATCGTTCTTTTCGAAGTCGGTCACACGTGCATTGCTACTCTCGAGGGCTAAGCTGGTTGCCTCATGTATCCAGTGCGTGCCGCCTGCCACACACACCCTTCAAGCTGAAACACGACTCATGAAAGCTATTTCACAGCAGAAATAGGTGTGGTGGTGGTACTCTGCTAGGCGAATTTGGGTGGATTCCACCAACGATAACCCTAGATCTTATAGACTAACATATGGTAGGGGTGAATGAGGAAATCACAATTGGTTTTGGTGACGATTCTTACCTACTGAAAGACGTTCTGGTAAGGATACTCATTTGATTATAGTCATTCAGTTTGTGACGTCATGTTCTGGTAAGCGAAGTTATTATCTGATCTAAGTGTGAAAGAGATGTTTGTAAAAGTTCAGAGGTGATCTGCGAATACTACCATTTTTTTTTAATGAAAACTAGAGTAGCAAACAAGCATGGAGTTCATGTGATGTTAAATTACTACTACAGCCCATGACAACCGTAACTATATCAATCTGTATCTGTATCCGATCGATCTGTTCGAAGTCGGTCACAAGTGCGTTGCTACTCTTTAGGGCTAAGTTGGTCGCCTCATTTATTCAGTGCGTGCCGTGTGCCACAAAAGAGAAGTACCTAGCGAAGTGTATGTCATACAGATGGTAAAAACGGAAGGAATGGAACAGACTCATCTACTAACAGGTGATGTAGCTATCCAGCTTGACTGGGAAGGTACCACCGTCACGTATTGGAACGGTCAAGCATTATTTGCACTACTGATAGTATAGCACACTTACTAGTGTCAAAAATGTTTGACTGGATGGAAACCTCTGTCGAACTTATCTGATCTGGACTAAAACTTTCGTGTTCGACTGCGTTGGTACCACCCGCCACGACTGTGTCAAATAAACAGCATTGTTACTATTTTATTCCGGTTTCCGTGTAAGAGTGTGACCTAAATGAAATAAAACTTTCTTGTTCTTCTGGGTCAGAACCACAGCCTAGTTAACACGTATAAAACTTCTATATGTGGCAGCCGGTACGCAGGATACATGAGGCGACCAACTTAGTCCTCAAGAGTAGTAATGCACTTGTGACCGACTTCGAACAGAACGATTGTTATGAAGTAGCACACGGGCTTGCAGTCTACCTGCTGGCTGCTGCTCGTAAGTACCTACTGCAGCTCATGACATCTGTAATCACAGATGCGATGCTACCCTTGAGGACTTAGATCGAATGCAACAGTACTGTGCAAACACTACTGTTTCACGGCACAAATAGGTGTGACGGTGGTACCGACCCAGTCGAACTTATTCATATTCTACAACCCCCACCCGTTCTGTTTACAGTCGGTTGCAGTTGTCACTTAGTTTGTGTTGGGCTGCAGTAGTCACTTAGCATCGGGTGAATGAACGTATACATTTCATATTTTACATTTATTTAGCAACTGTTAATATTGTTGTTTGTTACAGATAGTACAGACAAGTCGATGCCAGTGTAAACAGCAACGCTATAACATAGAGCGCACCAAAAGATCCGTCTCCATGATATTAGACACGTCAGAGTGCTGGATGAACTAATAAATGGACTGCAGTATGCATACATAGATGTTAATTTTTACTGTTAATACGCATCATTATTTGTAACGTGGCGTGGGTCGGTGTGAGTGAGGTCCGTATATGTAAACGCTTTTTATATAATCTGTGGAACGCCACTGACAGTTCGCCTGCGACTTACGACATCTGTGGCACGAGAGCCGAACTCGTGTCTATGGATTTTCTTCAGATGTATTTTCGTATTTTGGGTGCTTTTCTTGCTATTAAATATTACATTCCTACAATACATTGTTGCTGACAATCATAAATGCAATGACTTTTTGTTTCCGTTGTAAACAGTTTAAAAACTAAAAAGTTTTCTTTGATGGTGATTTGATGTGGAATTGTTGAAATTTGTGTTAGACAGAGATTATATTTTTCGATTTATTATTGCTTATTATTTTTGTTTCCGATTGTTGTATTTCATTGTAGGTGTCGATAAGTACATGCGCAGTATTTGCTAATCAAGTGATTTATATGTGTGTAACGTTCGTATGTAATAATTGTATAATATTATGTATCATGTAATATATATGGAGATATTTTAATGCAATACCATTTCAACGGATAAATTGTACTTTAAAAAAATATTTTTAATCCACGAAACTTTAATGGTGACTGCAAAACGTTAATTGGAACTAATTTGCACAAAACTGGCATGTTGATTATAATTGTAAAAAAAATGTATATTCTAAATAATTATTATCTGTGACATTTTAAGCGTTCACTATTCTTTGCAGCGAAGTGAAGAATATTTTTGGTTAAAAAGAATAGGCAGTTGGCTCTATTACAAATCACATGTAGGTCTCATAGGTGAGTTGTAATAGCAAATCAACCAAAACAACACTACAACAATCAATTGGTAAAATGTGAGCCTTTAATGTCTATATCAAGCGGTAGATCATTATTGGTGTTGAAATAATGTACCAACTGACAATTCTAAATTCAAATAATTTGTTTTTTTTTTTTGACAATCCTAAATTCAAATAATTTGTTTTTTTTGACAATTCTAAATTTAAATAATTTGTTTTTTTTTTACAAGTAATTTTTTGTAATTAATTGTATTTCTTTTGACAATTCCAAATTCAAATAAATTGTCACTAAAAGTGCATTTTGAATGCAAAGTGATCGTGATCCAGAAAGTGAAATGGATAATGGCTATTTAGATACAACGAGGAAAACAAAAAATGTATTTATAGTGTTGACGCATTTAAAAACTCGTTTCCAATGAACTTTTGGCTTGCACACCGCACGCGGAGCTGTTGTTTTGTTAATTTTTGGGTAATTCTTAATGTGCTTACAATTCGTTTTAAGGAACATACGCGTGAATGGCAATGCATTGGCCGTGTTTCTATTGATGTTGAGTTTTGAGCGACGCATTCCGCTTGATATTTTATATGATGACATGAATACTTGTTTTTTCTCAACGATGGGACGAAGATTTTTTAAAATATTGTGTAAAATATAATAACAGTCTAAAACTTCACTGATTGATACCACCGAGTAGGGTAGGATATACCCGCCAAGAAGTGCGTGCGTACAACTTCCACATTTGTGTTATGTTTTCACATGTATAATGTGTTCTATTCGTAAATAATTATAAACAATCAAAAAAAGGCTCCTTCGGTAGACAAAAAGTAAAAATTGTCATGGTAATTCAAGCAAATCGTTGAATATCATTGTTAATATCAATATTTCGTTTTAAGCTTGATTCAAATTACATCTGATAATATCACTCAATATCCTTTCGTCCAATATTATGTGTGTTAATAATATTGTCTACTAATAACATCTAACAGATCAGAAATACCATTGGAATGTGTCGCTCAATTCATCACATGAAATACTCACGGTCGTAGATACAATACATATCGATGTAACTAGCTAAGCTGTGTTGATGCATTGGAAGATGTGATTTGCGTCGCTCTGGCGATAATTAAAGATGCATACGCAAATGTGTTTGTTTCGTAGTGATCAATTTTGTATTTGATATTTGGTTACGTGTTTTTTTTAACGTTGTATTGTTTTTTAATCACATCTCTTTTTTTTACGTGTAAATATTATTTTGAAAGTATAATTTTGTGTCTGTTAATCAACATGTCTTGCGTCGTACCATCAACATGTGTCACGTCATGTCTCGTTGTGTCACCGCGTTTTGTGTCATTTGTAACATGTGTCAGTGTATTATCGCCAAGGATGCAACAGTGATTGTTCTATGGGTACTGTTAAATACCGCACAACTATTAATTAGCATTATAAGTCGACCGAGTCGCGATGGACTGTATCTGTTACGGCTGTACGTGTTCGCCGACTCCTTTTCGATTCGGTCGAGTTGCGACACCAATGTCATATCTCATTGGAATATCACAGCCGGGTTGTAAGCAGCCATACAATAAAATAGCCAAAATGTCTGACCAACTAGGGCGTGCCAATTGTTATTTCCACTGAATCGGTACAACAATCACGCCTGTGTGTAGTGATGCAATAGTGTCCGATTTGTTTCAGTGTCACATGGTGCATTTTTAATTTTGTTCCCCTGCAAAGCATTTGTGATCGTCTATGGATTTGCAATCAACTGTATTGGTAATGTGTATTATGAGAGAAATAGCTTCTAACTAGCTGGAAAATCGAATAGAATGACATACTTTTTTCTTGTTCTTGGCTGCTTCCTGGGTCGTTGTGGAATTCTACTGAGATACGGCTGTTGGTGTATGGGAGGCATTTCGCTGAGAATGTGATAATGGGTTTAGCCTTTAATTGACTGTCGACACGGCCTCTAAACATTTATTCCTTTAACGCCTAACGTTTTTTATCTGAACACACGATAATGTACTGGTTTTTATTGCTTTTTGTATGTGAATGTTAGGTATTAATAGGTACTAAGTGAATTACTGTCTAAATCCACTCCTAAGTTGATAAGATGAAATAAATAGTACACGTAAGGTTGCGTATAAGGTGTGTGCAATTGTTATTGCTTGTTTTAGATTATGTCTGTTTTGATACGCTCGATAAGATGCCATAATCGTTTCCATTTAAACCATAGTGTGCCCTCTATCATCGATTACTTTAACGTCTAAGCATCAACAATTGCACAAAATAAGTACATAGCTGTAAGATTTTAATGTATGTATTGTTCAGATGCAAATATTTAGAAGAATCAGCATGTAAATAACGGTAATCTAGTTTTGATTATAAAAAAAAATATATAAGCGACCGCACCATTCACTTTGGTGTTGCATTTTTTATATAACTAGGATCATTTTAGGGGCTTTGAACGCATGTCTGTGTTAGTTCAAATTGTACTTGCTTTTATTGGATGAAACGTTAGTTTTCATTAATATAATAATTTTCGTACGTGTTTGTCCACTACCAAAAAATATATCTTAAATTTTCTATCAATTTTTAACGTCCTGTATAAAGTGTCATGTGTTATCCGGTGTCCGAGCGTTCAATCTGAATCATCTAAAATAAACTGTCCAAATTAATGTAACGTACTGATATTTTTAAGATATATTTACATTGGTGTATGGTAACACATTAAACCTATTTAGTCTAAATTTATTCATCGTGTCTACGTAATGTATGTATGGGCACGTCATTTATCGGTGTTAGCTTTTATTGTTACGTCATTGTTACTAATACGAGTTGTGTATCCCACTGATCTATTATAAATTGTCTTCGGCTTTCATTCGAGTAAAATAACACCTTGTATAATGTTATTTTTATACAGATGAAATTGTATATTGAATAGAGATGCGCTGATTGTCGTATGTAATTCAATGGATAGGTACGCTGTCGAATATTCTTCCAAATATTGTGAAGCCTCTGAATAATTCAAAATATATTTATATTAACTGTTCAAAAAAAAAAAAAAAAAAAAAAAAAAAAAAAAAA
>DWIE01000107.1:0-22921 GCA_018248235.1 Choaspes benjaminii
TAGAGTCCAGAGAACTAATATTTTTATATAATACGCACTAGAAATAAAATTTAGTTTAACAAAACCTTACACACGCTACAGCGTGTGACACGCACACAAATTTGACTAATATGTATACTCTTTTGTTTTTACATAAAAATGTCAAATTTCGACCCCTGGGAGACATCTTGTATTAATATGTATGGATTTTAAACTATGTGTGACATGCTTGTTGCCTTAAGGGAACAAACAGGTTTCTTTTGAAATGAAAACATAGCATGCATCATACATGGTAATTGCACAAATGTAAGTATAATAATACTAAAAGATAAAATATTGGATGGAAAATGAATCACAATATCCTGTAAAAGATTTTATTAATATTTCAAACACAATTTGCTATGTACAAATTACTTTGTAAAAATATTTATTTTTGTCTTATTACTTAATCATTTATTGTTATAGGCAACACTAAAAATATATAGTAGTAAAAAAAATATCATGAAAATTATTATGATAACATAATTCATTGTATTATTTTAACCAATAAGTACATAGAAACTTTTATACATGCACTCCATAATGGTTAATGATCCTATAATTATATATAACTATAATTTTTTTGTATATATAATGTTTAATTGTATGTACCAAATCAACAAACAACTTAAAACAATGGCTTCAATATAGAATTAAATTATTATGTAATTCAATGATGTAATGGATATGGCATTCAGCTTTACCAGTAAAAAATCAAACTAAACATTCAAGTGGTACCAAATCCTCTTCAGGAAATGCAGCAATTTCACTGGACGCATATAAATTCTAACGTTACTTTACAAAACGCAGCAACGGAACTACGACCTAACTGCGTCCACTTAACCAAAATAGGCCGAACAAACTTCTGATCGAAGTACAAATCTCGAGGAAGCTTAACATGAACCAATCCGCATCACCCGGAATCAAATGGATTACAATGGGTGGTTCAGGTGGTGCGGAACGGCTTTTTCCGGCGTCCTCGGCGTGTAGAGGGCGGGCGCTAGCGGCGCGGGCCCCAGGCGGCCGGCGACGGCTGCTGCGAGGCAGCGCGCTGTGCCCCCGGCATAGTGGGGAACTCATGCGTAGAAGCAGTATCCGGAGCGCGCTGTTCCCATGGTCCACCCTTCACTACGAAGCCGGTGCCCGCCGCGGCCGCTTGTCCGCCGCTGTTCGCATTGTCGCCTCCCAGCATGTCGCCGAAGTCACCCAGGGACGGTGCCGCCGGTCGTTGGTACCGATCCGCCACATCTTGAAGATATTCCTCAGCTATGTTCAGTAGATGGTCCTTGGCATCAAGCACATTATCCTCCTCTCCGGCAATGATCACAGTGCTATCTTCACTGTTTTTGGGGAACCGTATATCCACTTTATAATCTTCCATAATGCGCTTGATATTTTTCCCTTTCTGTCCAATAAGTCGCCTGTGCACACGAGGATCAATGTCGACTTCCTCCCGGTATTGATTATCCAGTTGATGTACAATCGCCATTATGGCGTCTTTGGCCTGTAGGGCCTTTTCTTCATATCCTTGAACAGTTATGATATCATCATCGGGGTCTCCGCGTTTGGGCAGATTAATTTGTACTCCATAATCGGTGCGAATTTTGGATATGACGACACCGCCTTTACCAATGACAAGAGGATGGTACTCAGAGTCCACTTTGAATTTCAGTTCAAAAGACCTGAGAAGCCTGTCTTCTTTTTCTTTCTCCAAGTCTACAACTCTTTCAGCAAGTGCTTCTTTTGCTTTTTCAACATTTGTAGGTGTTCCTGTTACCTTCACAATATCACTGGTATCATCTGGAGGCGGCATTAGGATATGTACATCATATGTTTGCATAAGTTCTCTTCTCTTCTGACCAGCAAGCATCCGATGCAAGTCATAAGGAACAGGCACGTCAATTGTAACAGGAACCTGGTCCAATAGAGCTTTCTTAGCTGCCTCACAGTTTTCAGGTCGGCCAGTTATTCTAATGATGTCATTGGCATTTGGCTCTGCGCTATCTTCGAGATTCCTGCCGGGAATGTCCGCGCCCTCAGCCATGTCGCGCTCAGGGAACTTTATTTGCACGTCAAATTCTGCTGTGATATCTTTTACCTTAGCCCCACGTGCACCCATCACTGTACGATGGTGTCTTTGAGGAATGATGCACTCGATTGAAACCTTGGACTCCAAATCTTCGATGATCTCATTGATGCGGGCCTTGGCGGCCTCAATACAGTCTTTTGGTCCTTTGAGCACGACGCGATCGCTGTTGACGCCCTGGCGCGGGAATGAGATCTGCACGCCGCCACAATCGTCAGCGATACGCCGCAATACCTCGCCGCGGCGCGCCACGAAGTGCCGGTGGTGTTTCGGCGCTACCGCCATCTCTCCCTCCGACACGTTGCTGATCTCGGACACGGCCGCTTCCAGCTGCTTGCGCGCGGCTTCCACGTGCTCCTCGCGGCCAATAATAAAAATAGCTTCCTTGTCGTCATCCTTATCAGTTGGGAATATAATTCGAGCACCTGTTTGTTCTCGAATCTTTTTAATATTAGCACCATTCTTTCCAATAAGAAACTTGTGATGTTCGGGCTTAGCTCGCACCGTAGCCGTGTGAGACATGAGCTCTCTCTCAGACGCGTGAGCCAATAATTGCTGCTTAGCTTTCTCTACATCATCAATGGGACCTTTAATAAGCACTTTATCGCTGTCACTCTCTGCGGAGGGGAATTTGATTAAGACACCGCCACATTCATCCATAATAGCATGAATCAGTTTACCACCTGCACCAATTAGTGAGTTGTAATATTTAGGCGCAATGGTCACTTCATCAGTAACAATATTAGCTTTTTCGTTATGAATTTGTTGTATTTTTCTAACAGCTTCTTCTACGTTTTCGCGTTTACCGCGGACTGTAATTACGTCGCTGTCATCACCCTCCGCAGGTAAATCTATGGTGGTTTGGGTTTCATCTCGAATTTTCCTAAGATTTGCCCCTCCCTTACCGATAATAAATTTATGGAATTGTTTGAAAATTGGCACTTCTTGTACATAGGACGACTCTGCAATTTCCTTGATCAATTTGTGTAAATACTTCTCACACCTTTCAATGTCTTCTTGGTGACCCCTCAGTTTAATAGGGCCTCGCTTCTGACCTTGCTCTGGTAACGATATAAGGACACGTTCGAATTTCTCGCGAATTTCTTTTATTCTGTCCCCTCTTACTCCTATCAGAGACTTAATGTACCTATGATCAACATACACCTCTTTCGATCTCTCATTCTCCAACTTCAAAACCATCTCCCTTAATTCTCTCTCAGCGTCAGCTACTCCTACGTGTTTGCCCTCGATGCGTATTACATTATTTCCTTCATTTTCAATAATATTTATAACTACGCCAGTCTCTTCCTTCAGTCTGTTAATATTAGTTCCGTTTTTGCCAATAATGTGTTTGAAATATTTAGGGTCAACAGAAAGTTCTACATAAGTAAGGGTAGCTAGCAAATTTTTTACAAAATCATCTAATTCCACTTGCGCACGCTCCACTTCCTCAGGCGGCCCATCAATTTTTACCTTGTCTTCAGAGTGAGTGATATCAACATGTACCTTTGACAAATCCTGAGTTATCTTTTTAATGTTAGATCCATTTTTTCCAATAATATACTTATGTATCCATGTAGGAGCATCTACCGTTGCAGTTTTCACAGAGTTTGCTTTCTCGCATACCTTTGATAGAGCTAAGCCAATTTTGTTATGAGGTCCATGGAGAGTAATGGTACCAGTGGGAGAGTCAGGTGGTGGCATCTCTACAGACACACCAGTTTCCCTAAGGATTTCTTGGATAGTAGTACCACGAGCACCAATCACATACTTATGCTGAGATTTTGGGACCTCTACCCTGACCGTTGAGCATTTTTTAACCATATCTTCATATATCTGTTCAATCTGTGCCTTGGCAGCCAATACGCCATTCTTGTCTCCGGCGACGACAATTTCGTCGCTCTGGGTAGACGAGGGTGGAATATGGATACGTGCGCCGGTCTCCGAACTAAGCGCTGCAGCGCGCTCTCCAAATGGGCCTTGAATGAACGGGTGGTAGATTTTCGGCACAGTGATACGTTCCAATGCTTTACGAGACTGTTCCTCAGAGCACACACGTATCTCATGTTCTGCTTTTTCAATACCCTCCTTAGTTCCAGTTATAGTGATTATCTCGCTGCTGTCCGCAATGCTTGGGACACTGATCTTTGTTGCAGTCATTTTCTCCAGTTCCTTCAGTTTTTGCCCTTGTTTCCCCAAAATCCAACGGTAGTGCTCCTTAGGGATCGAAATCTGCTTGCTTGCCTGTTGT
Source organism: Choaspes benjaminii (assembly GCA_018248235.1). Lineage (NCBI taxonomy): Eukaryota > Metazoa > Arthropoda > Insecta > Lepidoptera > Hesperiidae > Choaspes > Choaspes benjaminii. The sequence continues at coordinate 4,356 of DWIE01000107.1, forward strand.
TGGAAATGCGTTAAAATTTGACGTCTAGCGTCAAGTACGGAAGTATGCTTTCCCGTAATGAGGAAGGTGAGACTACCATCCTTGCTAGTAGAAATCTCGATATGGGCCCCCGTATCCTTAGTAATAGCCTGGCAAGTTCTTAAAGATTCTCCCTCACCGAAAGTGTTGGCATTATCCAATTTCCTTTCTTCATATGGCACATGAAATACCTGGGTATGCAGAGATGAGCCGACGCGTAGCTTGTTAGACACCTGCTGTATATTGCGCTGCAGCGGCGGCTGGGAGTGCGGGAGCGCCGGGAACAGGTCGTCGTATGCATACGACCCGCTGGTGTCATACCCCACGTTATTCATTTCCTCAGCGTGCACAGGTATTTCAGAATGAACGGGTAACATGTCTCCAACCATCATGGATTGTTGCTGATGCATCATTTTAGTCTCCTCCAGCAGTCCTTGTCCGCGCCAAGTCGTTACAGTACTATATTGAAAAATTCGTGTTCGAGTTAAACATACATTACTATATCTATAATTACCGTGTCTGGAATACGCATTTACATCATATGTTTAAACAAATGGTGTTACCTATTGTTAACACCTCACTATTATTCATGTTGCTCATTAATTTGTTATTTAACATCGACCAAAGTATAATATGAAGGACACACACTTTTTACACATTCACAATATATCAGCTAAGTAAATGCAAAAAAACTTTACCAATTCAACAAAAGGTTAACGGTATAACTCTGAAATACAAGTTTGTTAATCACAATTCTGGTTTGTTAATAAACTTTCAATTCTTAAATTCAAAATATCAGATAAAAATTAATGACAATAACAGAGGGCACAAATTGATTGGTCAGTGTGATAACGATTAAAATTATTTTTAAATTCACAAATAGACTATGATAACTAAACTTTATTATAAACATCACAGTGAAAAAACTTTGATACCAGTATTTAAAAATATTCAAGTTTTAAGGAATCAAAGACTAATTTGCCTTTACATATATGACATGTTTGTGATTAACAACATATAGAAAAATCACAAAAGTATTGATTTTTCTAATAAGTCTTTACATAATATGTTTAGATTAATTTAGATATCTATTCTATTATATATAAGTGTTTCTATATAGATATATATAAAAAAACAAGCAACTAACTGACATATCAAAACACAGACTAAGCTTATGTGGAAAGGAATGTGAAAATTTGAATGTGGGTTCCTTTAAAATTTTTTTTGGAAAGTCAAACTCCAAAGTGGTGAAAAAAAGGATAAATACTTGTATTAAGATCTGTGATTTTTGTAAAGTGGTATTTAGCATAAAAAATATAATGGGACACATCTCAACTATGACGCAAGCAAAGTTGATGGCAAAGTAATAGTATGATATATAATTCTAATGATACCTATATGGCTTACCTCTATCAGTTTTCCGTTTGTTTATAGAGCAAAAATTTATACATTGCATTTCTGAGTTAAATTGTATATATTAGTATGGATGTCCAACACATTAGAATTTGATTCGCTGATTTTAGTAAAAGCCATTTAAACCTTTGGATTATTTCATTACATAGATACTTCACTTTTATTTATCGTTGTATGTATAACCTACAGTAAGTATTTATCATGACACTGATTATTAGCTTGGTGTTATTTGCAACAAAATATTATTTTGATTACACTTGTGATATTAGATGTAAATTAACAAGACTGAGATATCTTGATTTTTAATATCATAAATTGTTCCTAAGGAAACAATAATTTAGATTGATAAATTTATGAAAACATTCATTTTAAAAAAAATTGATATATGGTGTTAAGGTACCAGAACTATTCCTGGTTTATAAATGATCTTTCTGGCATAAAATGTTGATTAAATTAAATAATAGTGATTGTCCAGGCTAATATATTCTAGACGGATCACATGTATAGTCTTCACGTGTACGCAGACCTGAGCCCCAAATTTTTCAATATAAAGTGAGTGTCATGCTTGGTTTCTCTTAGTTTTTTAGCTTTATTGCCTATACCACTCTTCTTTTGAACTATCATAACACCCTTTATTAGACATTGAATTAAGACACATAAGTGCAGCAGAATGAAAGTATTGAAATAAAACAAACTTTCACATTAAGTGTGGTTATCCCACCATCAAATTCAATTTCAGTAGATAAGCAGAAGGTAAATACATTTTTGTACACTGTCAACTGTACAGTCCGCCAAGGGATACAGCTTAAGTGTTCATATCTATGAACTATGTCATATCAGAAGGAATGTAGATAGTAACAAAAAAGTTTCCTGTTTTAAAAGTAGATTACAGATTTAATTTAGATAAATTGATCAGATAATACTTAGGACACTTTTTTTAACATTCGCAATTTGAAGCATATATAACATAAAATAAAACTACATACTTACAAAATGCTTAGAGATTTGCATTCGGCAGCATATTTGTACTGGGTAAATGCAAATCAGCAAATTGTGTATTGCGTCCGAGTTATTTTTTAAGTATTGTCAGTAAACTCATCTCACATTTTTTTTAGGGGTTGTGTAATTGATAAAAAATGAAATGTGACTTATATTAACCAAAATATTTTATAATCTCCTACGTTACATTTTGATAATACGTGTCACCTTCTTCCAACACATTTGACGTGGAACTAGTCTCTACAAATTACAACAATACGTACCGTATGTACTGCAGCCAAATCAACCTGGAAGTTTAGGCTTTGGACGCCAGGATCGGTTTTTAATCCTCCTAAGAAAAATAACATGTAAATTTAATGAAAATATATTTAAAAACAATTTAAAAAAATTGACCAGCGTACACACATACCCGATGCTGCCGCGAGCAAGGAGAACTTAAAGCACAGATATCAAATACAAGTTATCAAAAGTTATCGCAGATAACGTCAATGCTATAGTAGACAATAAATAGACCTTATTTAATACCATAGTTTTAAATTCATACCGATTTATAATTTAGATACGTATTTTACAATTTTAAGACGATATCGATGCCAATAAAAATAATTTTCTTGTTCAATTAAAATTGTTTATAAAACCATTATGTAGAAATATGCATGTTAAGTGTAATGTAATACGATGAATGAAACTATTTTATTCTATCCTAATATATTTATAGAAATTAATTAATAATAATTAATAGGTAAATTTAACAATGTGGTGCCTATTTTCTTTTATCGTCTGAAAATAAACGAAACAAGATTACAAGACATAGACAAAATGCTTATTGTCTATTCCTGATATGCCATGTCTGACATCTAGATCGGGGTGATTAAAGAATATATTTGTGAATATTTGTAAATTGTAAGCTATAACAGGTTCAAATAAGGCTACAATTAATGCTCATGGTTATAAAAAATGGATAAAATACCAAGGACTCACGAAGCTATAGAAGCTCAAATTCGTGAAATTCAATCAAAGAAGAATGAATTACCTGAAAATGGATCTGGAAAAGGCGTCTCTCTCGGGGAGACATACTATGATAGTGATATATATGACAGTACTGGGCAAGGCGGTAAGTCCAGATATGAAGGATATGTGACCTCAATTGCTGCTAACGATGAGGTAGAGGATGAGGATGTGGAGAATGTACCAGTGTCACAGAAAAGGCCTGGCTATACTGCACCTGCTGCCATCCTGAATGATATTGCACAGAGTGACAAGGATTATGATCCATTTGCTGATAAAAGAAGACCTACCATTGCTGACAGAGAAGATGAGTACCGTCAGAAAAGGAGAAGGATGATCATTTCACCGGAAAGAAATGATCCATTTGCTGAAGGTGGCAAAACACCAGATGTTGGGTCCAGAACATACACAGAGATTATGCAAGAACATTATCTTCGAGCAGAAGAGACTGAGTTACGAAAAAAGCTCATGGAAAAGGCTAGAGATGGAACTCTTAAGCCTGTAGCACAGCCTAATGGTGAAGCGGCTAAACCTGCTGCAAAGCGCAAGGGCCGCTGGGACCAGAGTTCAGAAGATACACCAACTGCTAAAAAGTCAGTCACAGCAACACCCAGCTCTCAGGCTACACCATCATGGGATGCAGAGAGGGGCGCGTGGGAGGAGACGCCGGGCGGCGGCTCGCGCGGCGGGGAGACGCCGGGCGCCACGCCGTCGGCGCGCGTGTGGGACGCCACGCCGGGCCACGCCACGCCCGGCCACGCCACGCCCGGCCGCGACACGCCCGCGCACCACGCCTCGCGCCGGAATCGCTGGGACGAGACGCCCAAGACTGACAGAGAAACACCCGGTCACAACAGCGGGTGGGCGGAAACGCCGCGCACGGACCGTGGTGTCGACACTATCCAAGAGACTCCCACTCCGGGTACAAAACGCCGCTCGCGTTGGGATGAAACTCCCGGCGCCACGCCCGTGCCGGCCACACCGACGCCGTCGCACGCTACGCCGTCGCACGCCACGCCGTCTCACGCCACGCCGTCCCACGCAACGCCGACGCCGCACACGCCTCACACGCCCGTATTTACTCCCGGTGGTTCTACGCCAGTGGGAGTGAAAGCTATGGCTATGGCCACACCCACGCCTGGTCATGTTGCTGCTATGACACCTGAGCAGCTGCAGGCCTACCGTTGGGAGAAAGAGATTGATGAACGCAACAGACCATACACAGATGAAGAATTAGATGCCATGTTCCCTCCTGGGTACAAGGTTTTACCACCGCCGGCCGGTTATGTTCCGATTCGGACCCCGGCTCGTAAGCTGACCGCAACCCCTACACCTTTGGCTGGTACCCCAATCGGCTTTTTCATGCAGACGGAGGAACTGGGAGGGTCAGCGGCGGCGGCGGCGAGGCTGCTCGACCCGCAGCCCAAGGGTAGCCAACAATTGCCATTCATGAAGCCAGAGGACGCCCAGTACTTTGACAAGCTACTTATAGATGTCGACGAGGACACCCTCTCGCCGGACGAGCTCAAGGAGAGGAAAATTATGAAGCTGCTGCTAAAGATAAAGAATGGTACACCACCCATGTGTAAAGCAGCCCTGCGCCAAATCACAGATAAAGCTCGAGATTTTGGAGCTGGACCACTATTCAATCAAATTTTACCCTTACTTATGAGTCCTACACTCGAAGATCAAGAACGTCACTTGCTAGTGAAGGTCATTGACAGGATTCTTTACAAATTAGATGACTTGGTTCGTCCCTATGTACACAAAATATTGGTGGTTATTGAGCCACTTCTTATCGACGAAGATTACTACGCGCGTGTTGAAGGTCGTGAAATTATATCCAACCTGGCCAAAGCAGCTGGCCTGGCTACCATGATTTCCACCATGAGACCTGATATTGACAACATTGATGAGTACGTGCGAAACACTACAGCTAGGGCGTTTGCTGTTGTCGCCTCCGCATTGGGTATTCCATCATTGCTGCCATTCTTGAAAGCCGTATGCAGATCAAAAAAATCTTGGCAAGCACGGCACACGGGAATAAAGATTGTGCAACAAATTGCGATCTTGATGGGCTGCGCTATACTGCCGCACCTGAAGTCGCTTGTAGAAATTATTGAGCATGGGCTTGTGGATGAACAACAGAAAGTGCGTACTATTACCGCATTGGCCAGCGCTGCTTTGGCCGAAGCTGCCACGCCATACGGTATCGAGTCATTCGATTCAGTGCTCAAACCTCTATGGAAGGGTATCAGAACACATCGTGGCAAAGGTTTAGCCGCCTTCCTCAAAGCTATCGGCTATCTCATTCCACTCATGGACGCCGAGTATGCTAACTACTACACACGTGAAGTGATGCTCATTCTCATTCGTGAGTTCCAGTCGCCTGATGAGGAAATGAAAAAAATTGTACTAAAGGTAGTGAAACAGTGCTGCGGCACTGATGGTGTGGAGCCACAATATATTATGGATGAAATTCTGCCACACTTCTTCAAGCATTTCTGGAACCACCGCATGGCGCTGGATCGGCGTAATTATCGCCAGCTTGTCGATACTACTGTTGAAATTGCTAACAAAGTTGGTGCTTCTGAAATAATAAATAGAATTGTCGACGACTTAAAAGATGACAATGAACAGTATAGAAAAATGGTAATGGAATCCATAGAAAAGATTTTGGCTAACTTGGGAGCAGCAGATATCGATTCTAAGTTAGAGGAGGCACTCATCGACGGTATTCTCTACGCATTCCAAGAACAAACAACAGAGGATGTGGTAATGTTGAATGGATTTGGTACTATTGTCAATCAATTGGGAAAGCGTGTGAAACCATACCTGCCCCAGATTTGTGGTATTATATTGTGGCGTATGAATAACAAGTCAGCGAAGGTGCGCCAACAGGCTGCTGACCTGATTTCGCGGATCGCTGTAGTCATGAAAACTTGCCAAGAGGAAAAATTAATGGGACATCTTGGTGTTGTGCTTTACGAGTACCTAGGAGAAGAGTACCCTGAAGTACTAGGATCAATTTTGGGAGCTTTGAAAGCGATTGTTAACGTCATTGGTATGACCAAAATGACTCCGCCCATCAAAGATCTTCTACCAAGACTCACACCCATTTTAAAGAACAGACATGAAAAAGTGCAAGAAAATTGCATTGATTTAGTTGGACGTATTGCAGACAGAGGTCCAGAATTTGTATCAGCGAGGGAATGGATGAGAATTTGCTTTGAACTACTCGAGCTGCTGAAGGCGCACAAAAAGGCAATTAGGCGTGCCACAGTAAACACATTTGGTTATATCGCTAAAGCTATCGGGCCGCACGACGTGCTGGCAACACTTCTTAATAATTTAAAAGTTCAAGAACGACAAAACAGAGTGTGTACCACTGTGGCCATTGCTATCGTCGCAGAAACTTGTTCACCGTTTACAGTACTGCCAGCTCTCATGAATGAGTACAGGGTGCCAGAGTTAAATGTACAAAATGGAGTGCTCAAATCATTGTCCTTCTTATTTGAGTACATAGGAGAGATGGGGAAAGATTACATCTATGCTGTGTGCCCATTACTAGAAGACGCGCTTATGGACAGGGACCTGGTACACAGACAAACAGCGTGTGCAGCTATAAAGCACATGGCTCTCGGCGTGTATGGATTTGGCTGCGAAGATGCTCTCGTACATCTTCTAAATCACGTCTGGCCGAATATATTTGAAACATCACCCCATCTTGTTCAAGCATTCATGGATGCGGTAGAGGGCATGAGGGTTGCTCTGGGGCCAGTCAAAATACTCCAGTATGCTTTGCAGGGTTTGTTCCATCCTGCAAGAAAAGTAAGAGATGTGTACTGGAAAATATACAACACACTTTATATTGGTGGACAAGATTGTTTGGTTGCGGGATATCCAAGAATACAAAACGATCCCAACAATCACTTTATCAGATATGAATTAGATTATTTGTTGTAACACATTTATTAATATAATCATTCGTGTGACACTAGATTATTAGTTTGATTTATGTAAACAAGGCATTTGTGGGTACATATGCAGAATTACTAGATTATTCTTAATGTGTCTGTTAATATAAACAACTGTACAGGTGCTCATTATTAAGACCATACTAGTTATAATCATCATGGTTAATAACCTAAACACATTTCGAAACATATAAAGTAAGGGAAAGTATTATATAATATTACATTAAACAGTTGATAGAAGAAAGAAAGAAGATAGAATAACATAAGATGTAAACACTCCTCATACATTCATCCTACACAAAGTGTGTGCTTGCAAAAATCCAAAAGTAGCCAACTACTTTGTTCAATGACTAAAATGTTAACATTGTTGCATTCAGTATGCGCCTGCTTTACTATGACTTTTTCTTTAACCAGACAGCTGTGTGACGCGTCACCAGGTATAACATGCTGTTTTTATTAAATATGTGTATGTAAATCATAAAAGGTGAAGATTTAACATGTTATGCTTCTGGTTCAGTGGAATTGAAGTGACGTGGTTTACTTATAATAATAAGCTAGGGTTCTAGTTTATGTCTAATTTTGATGAGGGTGATTAAGTACAAGGTTGATAGTATATTATATAGAAAATTAAAACAATCATATTTTTATCATAGCCAGTTATATTGATTATAATCACTGCTGACAACCTAACAACATTAAATTTATAAGTAGATTTCAAACAAATTTGATACATGAATACAAAAGAAAAATCAGATTTTGTAGATTTCATCACTATATAGACAGACAATTTGTTCAGAAAGTAGAGCTTAAAAGGTTATCTGTAACTAACTGTTTCATTGACACGGTATCTTAATATTGAGATAGTATTGAGTAAATTTAATTCAACTTTTCATCTTAAACACAAATAGTGAAAGCTCAAACGCTCACTTTAGTCTTTGCAGCTGCATTACAATTTTCTGCTGTATACATTATATAAAGTAGAAATAATTCTGAATAACAATTTTAATTTAATTTAACTCAAATTAAGATTTTTAGTAATTAAAAACAGCCTCATTGTAATAAATAAACCATACACAATGCCTTTTAATATCATTTAATTTAATAGCATCATTGTTTTTGCTGCCCTAATTTAATACTTGACTTTAAGAGGACTATAAAGGAATGTTACATAAAAAATGACTAGAACTACATTTCCTGTAATACACTGATCTAAACAATGGTATGTAAAACTAATACATACAAATTATGTTAAATAAAATCCTAAGCTAATTTTGTTTTGTAAATAATTCGAAATTAAAAGTCTTAAAGTCTGTCATCAATATTTGACTCGCACGTTAATATTACGCTACAAGAAGTAACTTAAAATTATAGAGATCCATTATAGTGGAATGTTGCAAGTGCATGAATATATTTACGCTACAATCAGTAGACCGACATAGACTACAATAATAATCAGACAAGTTATTCAATCACACACAGTAAGTATAGTACTTAAAATCCATTGAAAAAACAATTACTTATGGTTACAGTGAAAATTTTGTTCTACCTTCTGGCTATAGCCTTACATTTATTTATTATTAATTTACTTTGACACCACAGCAAGCACATTCTACTTTTGCTTGCCTACACACTTAATGGTATTAAATTACATAATAACATTTATTGCACTGCATTTATAAAATATGTTCAGTATAATTATGGATCATAGTCTATTTCGGTCCTACACATAAGCACACAACATTTTATAAATACACTTAACACTATAAATAGCGCCATTAAAGATGTGCACGAAAAATAATAATTTTAAGCTTAAATAAGTTTGTTAAAATAGTGCTAGATGAGCGGAAAAGAGTATGACTCCTTACCCTAACTTTAATGTTGTTTATAATAATTAGTAGTGAGAAAGATAAAAAAAATGGAAATTCCATCATAATGATAACTTCATAGTTGCATTTACAATTTTATGATGATCTATATACCTATAGAGATACATATGTTGAGCTTATATTTAAGCAGTTTTATTGATGACCAACATAGGTATGTATTATGTCCCATATATAGTTTATAGAATTAGTTTTTGAGTTTTTGTAAAAACTACTTTTTACTAAAACTTTAATAAAATTCTGATTGCATTATATAATACATGGATTTATGTAATGTTTTGATCTACTGGCCAAAGAACACATAAAATATACAGATTAAGCATTCCTTTGTGTCTGTTTGAGAGTCACAAAGTTAAAAGTTTCCATCATTCACAAGGCTCTACTACGTGATAAATTAAGTAATCACTTAAACAATTCAAATATAAAAATACACATTAATACATAATGAATAGGTTTGCTATTAATTTATAAAAGCCTTATGAAGTTTCACATGTATAGCTACCACAGATATAAATATAATTTCATCCAAAAACATGGGTTTTAGCGCGATTACTCCAAGACACGTGCCTCTTATGCATATGCACGGTAACTGTTAATTTGGTGGGCTAGATAGCGACGATGGTTCTATGTAGAACCTGGGAAATAGATGAAGTGGTCGAGCGGGAGAATATCACGCTTATTCCAAAGTCGCAGCCCACGATATGCGGTACACAGTCAGCGTTACAACTAAGTACTGTCCTCCACTGTCCACAAAAGTTCAGATGCTGTAAAGGCCAATTGAATTTGGCCCCCTAGCCGCTGCAAGTGTGGCAGTGTCTGGACAAGGTAGCGGCTAGTGTGCCGCGGAGCCCCTGACGGAGAGGTGCAGCAGCGCGGCGAGGTGCAGCGGCTGCCAGGCCGTGCCCAGCGGCTGCTCGGGCGCCACGCCGAGCCGCCGCTGCAGCGCCCCGTCGCCCGCCACCGCCCACACCTCCTGGCCCGTACACGAAACGTGCTTGAACGTCATGTCGCTATCTGTTAAATATTTCCACTGTTTTCCTCCCAGTTGTTGTTTTGTAATATCAGTTCTGACTGCGATTGCTCCATTAGTAACAATGACCCAGGCAGCGCCTCGGGTTAATGAGACTGCCTTAGCACCAGCATAACTTTTCTGGCTGAACGCAACATTGCACTTAGGTGCTTCGATTAATTTCCAACTTGTGCCACCGGGATTATCTGTAGTAACGCCTTCTCGGCAGTAAAGTTCACCCTTCCTTCCTACCGCCCAAATTATGTTATCATATGTACTGATTGCCATGAGCGATTGAGGACTATTGACGTGCTCCCAGTGCAGTCCCGAAGGACTTGAGGGTGTAATTCCCGTTCGATAAATTGCATCACCTCCAATTGTAACAGCCCACACTGAAACTTCCTCACTGTTTGACCACAGTGAAATATCTAGCAGTCCAGTACTGCCAGCGCGAACCCAGGGGCCTTCGGTAATAATTTGAGCTTTCCTATACCAACGCCTCCGTCGAACACAGTCTGTAAATATTTTTTTGCCATGATATGGAGCTGGAAAATCAGTAGCATACTGCCATCCGTCACTGTCAACACCACCAGGTGTTCCGTAATCAATCATCCATTCCGATATCCAATGCCAGTGACGGCTCAATAACTTTGTGTGTTCTCTAGTTCTCTTATGCTTTCCCGTTATATCACTCCACATATACCGATCTGTTGGAAGACCAGTAGAAGTATAGCCAGATAATGGATTCCATCTTTGGTTTTCGTACACACAATAGGTTTGTGTATCAGTCATAGGATGAATGCCATCATTTCCACCAATACCTAGAGATAAAAATATTGTTAAACTGTTAAAACATTTAATGTAACTAGTAATCATTTGTAAGTATATATATATATATATATTTATTTCTTACCTTTAAGTATCCCACCACCCCAACCACCTGTATAAACCCAGGCTCTATGATCATGGGATATGCCCCAAACAAGACCATTTTGACAACATTCTACTTTTCGTAAGTAGCCTCCCATCATACGCCACACCATTTCATCAGGGCCTATAATAACACTAGTAGAACTATATTCCATAGTAAATAATTTAAGCGGTCCTTGAACTAATACTGATGTAATGCTTTCAGGGCTCAGTCTGTGTTTATATGAGCAGTAATTTTGATCATTAACTATTATAGAAAAGCCTGTATCATCACAGATGATTTTAATTGAAAATTCTTGGCCAGGCATCAAAGGCAACGGATGTCTTTCTTCAGCTCCCCAATGTCCTGACTTCTTCGTATTACATACAACAGTATTTTCACTAAATCTTATATTGAAATGTAATGGCACTTCAGTTACTTCTGTCTCTATTTTATGCCTTTGTTTTCTAACTTCAGGACCTTGAAGATTTATGTGAAATCTATCTACTTCATCAAATAAATTTCCTGTAACCTTTAGTATACTCCCTGGTGGAAAATTATTGTGCAATGTTGTGACAAATCCGGCAACTATGTCTTTACCAAAAACTTGAAATTCTTTTGTGTAACTGCCATTTTTTTCGGCATTTAGTTTTGCAGGTAATGGATCCCAACATAGTATGTTACCAGTGTTGCTAACTGCCCAAACAGAATTATTTGATGGCTTCCCTGATAATCCATTAATCTGCGATGTTATGTCTACTAACACATTCAACCATTCTTCTTGCTCCATTTCAGATATATACTGGACTTTGATAAAGTCTTGGCTTTGGTTTGGTACAGATAGGGAAATTCTTGGACTACCTGGCTCTGAACATGTTTGGATACTTGTTACTTCCCCTAGGTTAATAATAAATTTTATAGTACCATCAGGTTGAAACACCGACAATGTTCCTATATTCTCTGAAGCATGCCAGTACAATGATATTATACAGTCCTCACTTATGTTATTTGAATTGACTAATCTAGCTTCACAGCTTCGAGTCCAGCCCTTCTCTTCAATTGCCAAACCATAATTAGTCAGATCAACGTTTTGATTATTTCTATCTTTAAGGGAGTCTAATATTTGAAATCTCCATTTAGCTGTGATATCTGCATTATGAGCATTTTGAGAGTCAGTGAACCAGTGAGGTACTTGTATTGCATCAACAGTACAAGCCCCTGCTTCTACATAAGACCAGCTTGTGTCACATGTGCCCCAGGCCGTCTGACTCACTTCTTCATCAAAGTACATCCCAGAGTCAACATCAAATACACTGCTGTCGCTATCAGGCTGTGCTTCCATACCGACTACAGAGCCTACACTCCTTACAGGACTCCATGCACGAGGATTCTTCAATGTGGTTTCATAACTTTTTCCTGTTAAATCAATACTTTCAACATTAGCATTTTTCTTTGGTCTAGTTTCTTTGGTAGGTTTGATAGGCAAAGTATTTTCAATGGGTGCAGAATGAGATTCTTCCCAAGAGTTTCGTAAATGTATAGTTGACTTAAGTTCAGGAGTACTTTCATTTAATAAATTAAGGCTGTGGTGTTTTGGATTTGATGCAGAAGATATGATACTAGCTGAACTTGACGTGCGGCTCAACTGCATATTAGCCTGGACCATTCTCCACCTTTTACCTGTCAATTCGGCTGGTGTTATTCCACTACGCCAATAGATGCTTTTGTTAGTCTCTCCAACAGCAAACACTTGATCATTTATACCAATTGATATATGAATCATATTGCCATTAATTTCCAACCAACCACTGCCCATAGCAGCTGCTTCAGAATTTCCTGCACTATTTCCATCAATCCCTTTTCTAAACCACACCCTGGTGTCTGTACTTACAGCCCATACAGCATTGTACCCGACAGTAATAACAGACAGTTTTGTTTCACTAGGAGATTTCACTTCCAACCAAGATTCTCCTGTAGGGCAATCTTTGGTAATGCCTTTCCTAATAATAGCTCTCCCAGTCCAAAGCAGAGCCCACACTAAACCAGTTGGGCCCACAGAGATCTGTTTAATATCACAATTAGGAGGAATACTGACATTGATCCACTTCAAGCCTTCCGGTGAAGTGGTACTTACACTAGATCTGTACATAACTCGACCATGGGCAGTTATAGCCCAAACTGCCAGTGTGCCAGCAGCAGCATGTGGTATGTGGTTGCCACCAATGCTCACATCTATAAATGGTTCTTGAGTAGGATCCTTATGTAGCGGGGCTATAGCACACCACGAGTTCATGGCACTGAACTTTCTGTATCTTATCCATTTTCGTCTTCTGACACAAGACTTCCATTGCTTGACAGTACCAAACTGTGCAGGGAAATCAACAGCATAGCTCCATCCATCATGGTCTAGAGGTTGTCCATCTAAGGTTAACTCAAGCTGCCAATCTCCTTCCCATTGCCATGCCATGGATGGGAGCCTAATGCAATCAATAGATCTGTCTTTTGTGCCATCTTGAGAGGAGAAGTGATACCTATCTGTAGGTAGCATTCTTCCACTGAATCCTTCTAAAGGAAGCCATCTCTCATTTTCATATGACTCCTCCTTCACTCTTATTGGGATTTCCAGTCCATGAACATGAAGATAAATTTGGCGATCACCTCCCACTGCCCACAGAAAATGAGGAACAGCAGACAATGTTTTGAACTCTAATCCAAGATACATAAACTCTCTCCAACATGATCCACTTGTTGACAATGCATAAACTTTTCCTTCATTATTTATTGAAAATAATAATGAATTGCTGGACATTATTACTTGTATTCAAATCAACTCAACATAATAATAATTAATATATTTATAATAAAGACATTTACGCTTATTAGATCAGTTTTTAGTTAATTAGATAGATAAGTAACTCGATTTCCTAGAACCAATTTAATATAATATATATATATAATAATCTATATACAATTGCAAGATCTAATAGCATATACAGTAGTTCAAACAATGGTGATTATCCCGTGAGTTAAATTTTCTTTTTTAACATTTTGCAGTATTGAACACTATTTGTTTTCATCACCATCAAATAAAAGCTTATAGAAAAAAAGATATATTATTAATTATGTGAGAGCTTGCAAATATTTTTTGCAGTTGATACGAGCGATCAGCGAGTAGTCAAATTCAACTGTCAAATTTATATCATTCTGTCAACTTAGACATTTACTACACACAACCCAATTTATCAGGCAACTTATTTCATGTTGGTTACAACAAAGGGTTCTTAAATATTTTTATATACAATATATGTGTAACAATTTATATATACTTTTATAGTTTATCCAAACAAATTGGTGGGTGTAAGATGTTGCATCGAAGAAGTGAACTATGTACGAAGTGCCACATGCGCTGGCGCTGCTGTCAGTAAGACTTGAATTAATGTGACATTTGACATTAACGAGCACATGACGTGACATGATAATAGGGAGAGTAAATTAAAATTTGAAGAATGAAGACTAATCTAAGATATTTTACGTAGTACTTCTTACACGTGTTCTAGAGTGTAGACTTTGGCACTGAACCAATGAACAGAACTAATTTAGTTTCATTTCCTGGCTGTAAAGAATGTGACTAAATTCGTTTTGTAGAATTTATATTATATAAGAAATATTGTAAATAAGGGAGGATTGTTGTTTTAACGATGACTGTATACAGTAAAATAATTGTTGCCTTCAAAAAATATCCTCTCTTACGAGGAATGGCCTCTTATAGTATTATTTGGCCTTTGTCGAGTTTCGTACAGCAGACTTTTGAAGCAGAACAGTTAGGATTAGAGAATAAGTACGACTGGTGGAGATGTGCACGATTTGGTCTTTGGGGATCATGTTATGTTGCACCAACTCTGTACACTTGGTTAACTATAGCCAATAATATGTGGCCAGGAACTTCAATAAGGGCTGGCCTTATAAAGACTTGTGTGGAAACAATCACATACACCCCATTTGCAATGTGTAGTTTTTATTTTGGCATGAGTCTGTTAGAAATGAAGACAGTTGATGAAGCTATGGCAGAAGTTAAAGCTAAATTCTTGCCCACCTATAAGGTAGGAGTATCAGTGTGGCCAGCCGTGGCAATGATTAATTTCTGTGTCATACCTCCTAGAAATAGGATTGTATTTATTAGCATGTGTAGTTTTATGTGGACATGCTTTCTGGCTTACATGAAACACTTAGACAAAGAAAACATGAAAACGAGATCTGATCAAAGATCTGTTAAGTGGTTGAGTACATGATAATATTTTTTATAGATAATTTTTAGATATAACTTTATTGTGTTTCTGTATTGTCTTTCAGTATTATTCAACTAGTATAAAGGGTTTTAGGAAAAATACCTAACTGTTATTTCTTTTCTTAATTTGAATACATATCAGAACCAAAAATGCTGGATACTATGGTTAATATAAACATTATTATGTAACTAAGCATAGTCTTAAGCAAGCAATATTGTTATTAGATAAAACATTGTTTCAATGTATTTATTCGTGAATACCTACTATAAGTAGATACATTTCTATAGCTATAAAAATATTGATTTATTCAATGTTTTAAGACCTTAGATAAATGTGTTTATCGCAAATCTAATAGAATGTATAACATTTACTTTTATTCTATAAATGTGATATTAATGTTGTATGTGATATGTGATATATAAAATCGAATACAAGTATTAGCATAAAAGTATAAAATACACTTTTCTTTTTGGTACTATTTATTTTGTGTTACTATTACCTTATTTTTTAAATAAATGTTTACAAAATAAAAATTTAGCCTTTCATTGATAGCTCCAAGTTTTTCCTTGTAAATTATGAGTAAATTAATTCTCACTTGTATGTTATAATTAGTTTTACACAACTAGAGATCTTCTAGTTTACCTCACACATTGCTGGGCTCAAGCTATCAAGAGCAACGGGGAGGCACTGGCAGTTGGCTTGGATGTTGCAAAGGCGTTTAATTGTATATGGCATAAGGCCCTTATATTGAAGTTGCCAACATACGGTATTGTCGAGAATCTGTGCACTTGGTTTTTTTGTAGTAAAAAAGGGGTCACATAGGCAGACAGCTCACTGGATGGAAAGTGATTACCGTCGCCTACGAACATTTGCAACACCAGGGGAGTTGCCAACGCGTTGCCGGTCTTGAAGGACTCTTTTTACAACTTGTTTGAAGACCCCATGTCATAGCATGCAGGGAAAACCTCAGGAGGAAGTTCATTCCACAGTTTGCATGTTCGGGGGAGAAAATGCGAATTTAACTGTATAGGATCGCCAGGTGTCCAACTGATGTGGGTGGAACCTCCTCCTTCGGCGAGTGGTGCGATGATGGAATGGCGACGTGGGCACCAGCTCAAACAGTTCCTCGGAGTATTTGAATATACCCCAGGTCTTTATATCGACTTGTTCAAATCAACACATCTTATATCCAACAGGTGGTAGAACATGAGCATATTCTAATGAGTCGGTACTACTGTTTGATCCATACACAGTAGTATTCGCACGTTTTTTGTTTCTATTTACTTGTCTGTCTATATTAAACACATGCGAAATCGCGGGCACGACTACTTTAATTTTAGGCATAAAATATTATATTACATACAAACTTTAATACTTATAAATAACTAGCAACTCGTCCCGGCTTCGCCCGGGTAGTAGAGCATATATGCCTACATTTTTTCCGCCATATTCCACATTTATACACTTAAACTTTCTACATAAACCGCTCCGTCCATTGGTGAAACCGGCCACCGTATGAAAATCCCTTCAGTAGTTTTTAAGTTTATCACATTCAAACAGACATGCGCGATGAGGGGACTTTGTAATTTTATATTATATAGTGACCATTAAATACTATTACAGAAACCACGGATATAAATTCTAATATTGCACCACCTGGTAACAACTAATTTTAATAAATAAAACAAGTCTTTCACCATTCAGCGTACGTACAACGTAATTATCAATTACGATTCAACGCTCTTTACCAAACGGCAAGGAAATAATCGACATCGAATATCATTATGCTATACAGGTTTAAATCAAGGGATGCGGCAGGGTGAGAACACGTTTGCCGCACGCCGCAAGATGGCGCTCGCGGGTTCAACGATCTTCGTGACTCACCGAAGGCTTGCTGTGACGAATTCCCCCACCATGGCTTAGCGGCTCCACAACACATTCCGTACGTGAACGCCGAAATGCACGTGAGCTAGTGATACGCGGACGCGAAATTTGATGGATCTAATTAAATTAGTTACGTGCATGCATTCAACGTTTTGGTAATCTCTCTAATAAAGAACGCAATTAAAACCTTAGATACGAATATCTTTTCATTCCATGGTTTACAGTTGTAGATAATATATAAATGATATTCTGCATACATGTGTGTATGTATAAATGTATATTTATACACATACCATTGTCATTAAAAGTAACGGGACAGTTATTATTATTAACTATATCACATAGTTAATAACAATTTAAATAGTGTAAATGTAGTTTATTCATATAAAGTATAGGTATATTAGATACTTAAAAAATCAAATACTTATTTATAATTATGTCACGAAAATGTAAGTGCAAAATATAACGCAAAAATATATTTCTGACGTTCCAAGCGGCGCTACAATACAGTTTTCGGAATAACAATCACAGAATTTGCAACAGATATTTTAATTGAAATGAATGGCGGAATGAACTTAGTTGAACTTACATACGAATGTAACAATTCAAGGTTGTGAAATTCGTCGTGAGCAACCGGCACCTGAACGCAGGCTACGGCCGATTTACTACGACGCTACTCTCGGGATTACGTCGAGAGTAGCTCCGCCATCAGTTTCATTTAATCTAGGACAAAGTAATCAATCGTTTAGAATCACGTGTTATGTTCTTGAAGCACTTACAAGCTTAGCTTTTGTTAATCTAGCAGATATATAAAAGGATAACTGACCGACTGAAATATCAACGCACAGCCCGAATTACTTTTTGCACTGTGGGTGAGTACTAAGGAAGGGTTTTTAGAAATGAAATCCCTAAGGTGGTGAAAAGGGAAGAACATTTTAACGCAAAACCATAATTGCTGAAGACAGAGCTATGAAAATTGGTATTTTAGCTAAAAAACATAATGGGACATAACTATAACAGACAGAAGCTGCGGGAAAAGTCACTTGAATAGGAAAATTATCATAAGGCACAAACATTTTGGTAATTATATTGCATTTCTATTTTTACGGGTGGTAGAACATGAATATGTTCGATTGGGTCGGTACCACCGTCACACCTATTTGTGCCGTGAAACAGTAG